>CAJFCP010025024.1:0-22474 GCA_904066005.1 Synergus itoensis | reverse complement strand
GGGAAAACTAGCCAGGGCCCTACTAAACCCCGATCGGAATTTCTACATGGGTAACCCTTAAAGTAAATACTTTTTTTGAGAGTGTTTAATTATTTAGTTCTAGTTTTGCATTTTGAGAGATATTTTGCTAATAACATTATTGTGAGTCTTACTTAATTTAAACTATAGGTTTATTAGTATTTCTGTTCCTAATACTGTTTCTCTGCCAACGGTTTTATTTGCTGGGTTTTTCTCACACGGAAAAAAATTAATACCTGGCGGACGAGGAAATGATTAATTTCAAGAAACTGGGTATTCTTTCAATATTTTAAAATTAAATAAAGATTTAGTTGAAATAGGAATATATGGGTATATCCACGAAAAGTGTCATTTTCTCTCAAAAAAAAGTTACAAAATCAATCTTAAGGCACACTTTTAAAACTTTTTTTCTACATTCTACATACATATAGAAACTCATTTTTTAGGGTGGTGAATAACTTTGCGCATGCGCACAGTTTGCACAAAATATTGAAACAAATAAGTTCATCAATTTAATTGAATTAATAATATTTTTGAAATTGAAGGTGAAGTAGGATTGTTTTTCCTTCTTAAATTTTCAGGATACTTTTCAGTAGTGTGTAAATTACTATATTCTTGATTAAAAATATATGAAGAGTATCTGCAAAGAAATAATACGGACTTTTCTTAAAAAATTCGCAATTTTATTCCTAAATTTTGAATCATCATACTCTATCTTTTATTTTAAATCAAGGTCGGTTATTTTTCCAATACTGAGTGGACATTTTTTCGACAAATTCAAAATTTTCGATACTGGCCACCAAAATATAGTAAAAAATCTAAAGATTTTTGACCTAGGTTGTTGCGCGCACTTTCTACAACCCCAGACCCAGGAGTTGACATTTGAATTGTGAAAGCGGTGACACGACTTTGAGATTTTCTTGCTGAGTTTTAAATCAAAGCACAGTGTCAAATCAATGAAATTTCAGTAGCCTATGTTCCACTGAACTAGCATGATTTTTTTCAGAATTTTAAAACCTTGCGGGGAAAAGCTGTGAGCATGCAAAACACTCAATTCGTAGGTGGTGACAAATATTACACATGTATTTTTGGGATTTTATTCATCGGTTATATGTTATATCTTTTTATGAGGGTTTATGTAATGACTGTAAGCTTTTGTTTCTATTTCAAGGAGTTTCTATTTAAATTTTTGTGCGGTTTAACTTGTATTTTAACTTTAGATTTGCCTATAATACAACGGTGACAGAAAAATGACACTTTTCGTGGATATGCCCATATATGCCCTGAGCAGCCACTTGTTTTTCAAGTATAGGGAATATGATTTTCGTTGTAATAGGTATATTATAAATGCCTGCGAATCGATGTGATAAAATAATTTTAAATTGCGGTTCATGTCATTCATGTCAGAGTGCAATATTTCCTATGCAATGGAGGATAATTTTTATTAAATGAGGTAAGTAAAAGTAAATACCATCTTTTAAAAGAAAATATAAATATAAAAATAGGCTCGTGTGTTTCCTAGTTACGCCCTACTCCCTAGTTACGACAGTTATTGACGTACCCTCTCATTTAAAATAATTGTTTATAGAGCTAATGAAATGTGACATTAACCTAACCTATAGCATAAAACAATTACTATTACTTTTCGTATTCCCGTTTATAAGCTTCATGGTTACAGTAACTGTATATCCTCCAATAGTCCATCTTAGGATTGTAATATCTCTGTGCCAGCTATATATAATGTGTTATTCGTTGACGATATGATATCGTTAGTAGTGATGGGACATCGATGTCGAAATATCGAAAACATCGAATTTTGCTTTTGATTATCGATTTTTTAAACATCGATTTTTTTCAACCATTGTGTCAAAAATAATATTTTTTAGCACTTTAAACTTCACGCCAAATGACAACCAATCAGATGTACCTGCGCATGCGCGATTATTGCAATAACGATAATCGATATTTCTTTACGATATCAATGTTGATTTTTCACATCGATATTATCTTTCGATATTTTCCATTTGATGTCCCATCACTAATCGCTAAAACAGTTAAAGTGGTCAAAGATATTCACTTTGACTGATATAAGGATATTCCTATATTCCCTCGTTCGTTTCCAGCTATACGTTCAGTTGTCATATTCAGGGAATAACTTCCCTGCCATAGCCCAACTTTTTTTTCCGTGCATTCCTTTTAATAAAACATGGAATTTCCCTATAATCAAGAAACATGTGCTATTTTTTGTAGATTATAAAGATTGGACTAAGTACAAAATTCTCTAGATTTTCTTTTCACATTTTTTGGTAATACCAGTTGTAAAGCAATTTTTAACTAAAAAAGAGCCTTCAAACTCTCAAACTAAACGAAATTTGTCCTAAGCTTTTTATTGCTTTATTCAATATGATCCATGTTTTCGGCTTGTGTCTCTAATTTATGTTACATAATTCATCTTACGTGCGCTTAGTTCAGGTACTCTTGTACCTTTAGGAGCTACCGATCATAAAACCAGTTGAAGGTTTGTCAAAGTGACCATTAAAAATGGATGTCTCTAAGCAACTCCTATCCCTAAAGTGTTGCTCCAAGCTCTTGTGACACTACATACTTCAGTTACTCTCCACTTTTTTAGTCTGAGACACCTCTTGTGAAATCAGTACAGATCTTTAGCATCTTTTTTGAACTCTTTGAAGTTTTAAGTACATCCGCTAGCTTCCAAGGTAGTGAGTTTTTTGTAAAATCCTTGAAGCTTTGAGTCCACCCGCTAGCTTCCAAGGTGGTGAGCTCTTTTTCTTTCACTCTTGAAGCTTTGAGTAAACCCGCCAGCTTCCAGAGTGATTAGTGAGTGTCACAGCTTTGTAAGGAGCCTCATTTTAGATTATTTTATCTCAATTGCCAATATTAACTTATCAAACCAATAACTAGTGACCGAATCTGAAATTTTGAAACCGCCTTTGGGGTATTATATAAACTAATAAAATCAAGTTGAATTAAAAGTGTTTGTTCTTGATTTCGATCACCAGTTCAATCTAACAGAGAGACAGTCAATAAACTTTTATAAAAACTAAACTATGTAATATTTTAACTTGATTTTTTTTTAAACTTCTTGAAAGTATAATTTTTAAAGTATTATCCAGGTTATATAGTTAAAAATTAAGTATGTCAAAAAACTTGGAAAAATACTGTCGTGGGATGCATGTGATTCCAGTGTATACTTTAAGGGTTAATTGAGAATTTACAGTCGAAAAATAAATTTAAAAGAAATATAAAAGTACATAATAATTGTAAAATTCAATATTTTTAAAAATTCTTGGATAGACTTTGAGAGATATTGGCTGTGCAAATAAGCCCTACTTTCATTAATTTATCTACAACTGCCTTTAAGTTATAGTGCATACTGACAAAAAACAGCGACAACCTTTCAAACATACAAACACATGCACATACATATACACATGCATGCATACATACATATATATTGTAACGTGGTATTTCATACACGTAAAAATATCTTATAGTTTTGTGCTTTAAAATTTGAGTTATAGATATATTTTTGAACTTTATTTTTTGGGTTTGGGTCTTTATATTGAATTTTTTTGGAATTATGTATTTATTTTCGGATCTTATGTTCTTGGAACTTCTTTTTGTGTCTAATGAATCTATATTGTGGGCTTTGCAGCTTTCGTGCTTATATTTTTGGGCACTCTTACAGTTTTAGGACTTATATTTATTCTAGAGATTTTGAAATTATATTTTGTGACCTTATAATTTTGGGTCTTATAATTTGGTGTTTTTAGGAACTTATTCTTCCGTCAAATATTTGTTACTTATTTTTAGGCCTTATGATTTTAGAACTTAATTTGTGTCATATTTAGTTATAATTTTGAGATTTTAAATCCTTTAAAGTCTCTTTGAATTCTTTCAAATCTTTGCAATACTATAAAATATCTATAATTCCAACGAAAGTCGATTGAAAGGTTGAAATATTTTTAAATCTCGTGAAATATGTGTCTAGAAATCTTTAACATCTTTTAAAACCATATAAAGTCTTTTAAATTCATTGAAAACCTATAGAATCTTTTAAAATCTTCAAAAAAAATTTGTATTCTCTTAAAATTTTATTTCCTTGCATCCTACAGAATCTGTGAAAAATCTTTTGAAATCGACAGAAATCTCTCCAATATTTTAAAATCTTTAAAATCATTAGAAATATTTTTTAAATCTGTTAAATATTAAGTAATTTGTTTTTCTTTTTTTTTGTCAAGTGCTTTTTCTACTTAAAGCAAGTTGTTTAAATTTTAAGAAGTGGGGACAAAACTCTTGAGTGTTCGAACCTACATTATTGTTTACGTTTTTACGCTTTGATCTATAGAAAGGATTAGTAAGAAACGCAACTATTCTCTGCAATCAAGATACGTTTGTGATTTTTCTGTGCAAGTCCAGTTCAATCGATCGAAGAACGATGGCGGCAAATCAAAGGGATTTCTAACGCACGCTCGCCATCCTTCATATTTAATTACCCATAAATTGCGCGAGCAACTCTCGCGCTGAATTCACCACCACACCCGTCTCTCGTTTATGAAATTTCTGCTAATCCGGAACCACTAACGATCCTTTTCTCGTGCACTCTGCACTGACATAAGTAGGGAACATTCTTTTACAAATCGTACACCTATTTTGACTTTAGAATTCAGAATCACCTGAAAATATTTTACAGCTTCTATTTAAAAAATAAGTCCGGTTTAACTAATCCAATCGATTCAGGTTTTGTTAATTTCTCATCTTGTTATACCTATTAACTATTCAGAATTTTTGTTTAGTTAATTAACTAAAGACATTGGCACAATCTCATTCTTACGTTGCGCTTCGCGCTCTGTGTTGCGCCCTTCGGGACACTTGCGCCCTGCGGGAAGCTTGCGCGCTTCGCGACGCTTGCGCTCTTCGGGACGCTTGTACCCTGCGGGACGCTTTGTGCCTATATATTATGTTTTTATTTCAATTACTACAACTTGAAATGCAAACGAAAACTAATTTACTTAAGCACAGAAAAAAATAAGTGTGAATTTTGTAGCAGGTAGTTTTATACTTTTACCTGTATACATGAGTAGAAGTCAAATGTTACCCTGAATTAGGTGTAACTGTCACACCTACCCATATGTTTGAGTAAAAATTAAATTTCCCCCTGAGTTGGGTGTAACTGTCAGTGCATGATGAGTGCATGTATAACACCTTCGAATGTTTACATAAAAAAGGTGCCATAAACTAAAAAATACGGAGTTTACAAAATGAATCGAAAAAATTGGTTTGACAACTTTAAAGTTCGCCACGGTCTTTAAAAAAACAGAGAGGAACGTTTGCTTACAAGTGTGCGAATTGCTATGATTTTTTTTGTACTTAAGGGATGATTTGGGGTTATTCTATTGTGGTAGGAAGTCGAAACTGTTTTTTGTGTCTTTTAACATCGAATGGAACCATTTAGCGCAATCAGATTTTAGGTCTCGTCTTTTTTACAAAAAAATAAATTTTCGTTGACCTAAATGTTGAAAACTTCAGTTTCATAACAAGTTTCAATTATGCAACTTTCAACTTGACAGTTATTATAATTTTTTGTAGGTTAGTTGGTGTGTTTGTAAACACAATCATGAAAACCAGAAATTGGTTTTGCGTCGAGTGGGTTTGGTTTTTTTTTTGCATGATGGTTTTTACAGAGATATGGGTTATGAAAGAGCCTTTACGGATAACTTCATGTCATCAAAGGAACCACTTTCAGTAGTTCCTTTTTGACAGATTATAAAGAAACCACTTTTTCAATGTAGCCGCAAGTTTTTTCTGTATAAAGGATTTCACGGATTTTTAAATATGGTAGTGCAATTTTAAGAAATTTAAAGATTTTTCCAGGAATTTCAAAAGATTTCAGCGAATTTTAAGGTATTTCGATAGGTTAAGGGATTTCAATAGGTTTCCAGTAATTTTAAGCAATTTTGATGCGTTTTAAGGGATTTTAACGTTCCTCGTGGAATTTAAAAATATTTTAAGAGATTCTCAAAATATTTTATGGAATTTTGAAGGATTACAGGAAATTTTAAGAGATTTTTAGGAATCTAAAAAAATGTTGAAGGTTTTAATGATTTTGATGAATTTTAAAAAGATTAGTGAAAATTGCAGCGATTCCATGAAATATTAAAAAATTTTAAGGGATTTCGTGGAATTTTAAGATGTTTCTAGAAATTTCAAAAAATTTCTATGAATTTAAAGAGATTTCCAAGGTTGTAAATTTGAGAGAATTTTAAGAATTTTAAGTGATTTGAAATGACTTTACATTTCAAAAGATTTAAAGTGATATTATACAAAATTTTTGAAAAATTTCAATAGTATTATTATTGAAAAATATATCATCATAAGAATTTTTGTGCTTGAATGAGATTTGCGTGTAATTGAATGTGATCAATCCTTTGGTAGTCTTGAAAAATCTTAATAAATATTTTTGAAAAATTTCAAAAAAAGGCGAAGATATGGGACTTTGAAATTTTGTGGACCTTTGTTTTAGAAACATCATATCCTTGGTTCTAATTAACCTATTTATATTTTTACGGTCTAAAATTTTTTGTAATAAAACGTACTTTTATATTAAAAAAATTTTTTTGACTCTTTTTTGAAAACATAAAATTTTAATTTTTTAAATATTTTTTTTCCAAATAAAAATCTACATGTGCTTTACAAGTTTTACTTTTTTCTTCATTGACAAAATTCTTTCTTTCAGTATCGTTCACCAGAAGTTCAGTGTTCTTCTCGTGAAGTGTCCAAAAAGAAATAAACATTGATATGATATATAAAAAATTGTGAGTCAATGAACATATTGTGCGAATCCATTCGAACAAACCAGATCTTTTTTGTACATACAGCGGTTGTACTGCCGTATATAAAAATGCAGGCTCTCTTAGGTCACATATTCATCGAAAGCATACTACACTCCTGCCTCAATCAAATGTATTGAATTCAGAAAGATATGAATATCAATTTAAAATGGATTTCAATAATGTCGGTGATATTTCTGCAGTGGATAATGATCCCACTACCAGCAATTCACCCACGGGTTCTAATATCGATTTTGATTCTGACCACCATAATGATCCTGATGCTGGTAATGATTCTGATGCTAGTGATGATCCTGATGCTGGTTGTGATCATGATGCTGATTGTGATCATGATGCTGATGGTAATCCTGATGCTGGTAGTGATCCTGATGATGGCGGTGATCTGAATTCTAGTGATGTACCGGACGAAAGTGATCATAATGACAATGATCCTGATAGCGATCCCGATGATGATCCTTTATACAATCCAGACATTGATAATGATGATGTTGATGAAAATCCTTTGAAAAGTGCTCTTGCTGAATATATTCTTTTTTTAAGAGGCTGTACTCGAGCAACTAATGATGATGTCCTTAATATTTTAGAAAATTTAGATAAAATTATTAAAATTTATGTTGAATACTATTTAACCAAAACTGATGAAATGTTACACGAGGACATACAATTGCATCTAAGCGATTATGTACATAAATATTGAAGATACCATCGCTGCAATTGATTGCAGCCAAGGTTTGCACAGCATATACATTCAGAATGTGTATTTCAAAGAAAAATTTGGTGTAGATTGCCTCTTAAAAAAGAACTTGGTAATCTATTCGCGCCTTACGGTACGGCAACAATCGATGGAAATGAACAGATCACAATTAAAAAGGACGAAATAATACATATTCCAATACGTACTGTTTTGGACAAATGGCTTACAAACGGTTCGTACGGGAATGTTACAACACAACAAATAAGAAGATATGATGGTGTTCTATCTTCCTATTTAGATAGAAGTCATTTCCACAATCACACTTTTAGACACATAAGACCTAGTGGAAAGTTTATAAGATTGTTTTCCGATGAAGTGGATATGTGCGATTCTGCTGGATCCAAATCGTCTTCTTGAAATAAACTTGGAATGTTTTATTGGATAGATGAAGACGTTTCCCCTGAAAATAGAGTTTTGGAAGAAATTGTTAATGAAATTAAAGATTTAGAAAATGGACTCGATCTTCCCAATGGAGAAACAGTATATTGTACAATATCCACCTTATTAGGAGACAATCTGGCAATTCACCAAATAGGAGGTTTAAGAGAATCTTTCACTGCACGTCATCCCTGTAGGTACTGCATGGCTTCATTAGATCTTGTTAGAAAAATGATAAAAGAAGACGCAACACTACTCCGAACACCTGACGAGCACGATCATCAAGTTGCCCTGATAGAAAATGCTGCTGATGATGGCACGAAAGAAGAATTGAGTACAAATTATGGCATTAACGGGAGATGTTTATTGAATGAGTTAACCGGATTTCACATAATAACGTCAACACCACTAGATTTAACTCACGATGACTTTGAAGGTATATGCATCGTTACAATTAGATGTTTTTTGAATGAGGTGTGCTTAAAGTTAAATTTAATGCCACTTGACAAGTTGAATAAACGGATTGATAACTTCGATTATGGTTACACGGAGAAGTCATCGAAACCATCGCCAATAACACGTAAACAATTGCTAGATAAGAGTTAAGGTTTTAAACAAATAGCAGCTCAAATGTCACAATTGGCTATAATGCTGCCAATAATTTTAGTGAACGTTTTGCCTGAGGGATGGCCCCCTTTAGAAAACTACATAAGGATGCTCGAAATTTTGCTTATCTTCCTTGCTAATGAAATTGGAATACCTGCATTAAATTATTTAAGCAGCATTATTTCTGAATACCTAGAAACATTTCAAAATATTTACAATGAGAACTTAACACCCAAGCAACATTTTTTAGTTCACCGCTGTGGATTAATTTTAAAATTTGGGCCTCTGGGTGAATACAAAACAATTAGATCGGAATCAAAACACCAATATTTCAAAAGGTATGCACAATGCGTAAGGACATATAAAAACTTGCCTCTTTCTCCAGCACGAAAGCACCAGTTATATCAGACCATAATACGTCGAGAAGCCCTTGAAAGGCAAATTCGTTTTGGACCAATGAAGCTTACTTCTTTAATAGAGGTACTATTTAGAGTACTTTTTCCAGAAGAAAGGGCTTTACAAAGCGCAAGTTGGGTGAAGGTGAATGGTATACAATATACTACAATGAAATGCTATCTGGCAAATGGATATAGTACCGACAATTTACCACAATTTGCTGCCTTACATACCATTATTTAAAAAAATGGTTTTCCAATCTTCGTTTGTAGAAAAGTTAGCACCGTGGAGCACAACATGTCAGTAATGGCGCACAGTGGACCTTTTCTTGCAATTCTGTCTCAAAATCGTAGAACTTTGGAACGGAATGACCTAGAGGGATATTTTTTTTTTTAATAAAGACAAAACCTTTCTGAATATAGGAAAATTATGGAGAAAGTTAAAAAAATTATTTTTGATCTTGAAAATCTATGTTGAAGATGGCATTTTTGGCAAAAAAAATCGTTTATTGAATACCAAAAACGCTTAGATTTTACATTTTATGTGCTACATATATTTTTATATAGATTTTTGCATGCCCAATCCGAATCTGACATGTAAATCGTTGTCAGATAAAATCCAAAATGGCGGAGCCAATGTGGCAGACTAAATTTGTAAAACGAAACCGATTTCACTAAAATTTGCTACTCGGGGGTTTTTCGGGTCGCTGATTTCAAATCCAACGTCAAAATTTAAAAATTCAAAATGGACCGAGCGCAGCCGAGCGTATCCGACGTGTACCGATTGTATCCGACGTGTGCCGATTGTATCCGACGTGTGCCGATTGTCGAACAACGGATTTAGACAATCATATGGACGTTTTTATTCCCTACTATCATAATGTCTTGTAGGTAGATGGAATATCGCCCGACTGCTGCCCCGATGACCCGTGTTCGATTCCCACCAGCTTCTTCAATTTCTTCCAACTTGATTTTTCTGTTTCAGCTTAATAATATATGTAATTGTATTCAGTGCATATACGTATGTATGTAATTTCTAATGATTGATATTCCTATTATAGAAAAGTCATGGCATGAAATCTCGAATTGAACAAAGTCGAATATCGAAAAGTCTCGAATTTGTCTCGAAAAGTATCGAAATAAGAAAAAAAGCATTAGGCATATTGAATGTAGAAAAGAACATAGAACATAGAAAGGGTAGTGCGACGACGGCCGCGTAGCGGCCGGCAGTGGCACTAGTATACAAATAATATGTGTAAGCTAGAATATACATATATGTAGGCTATAAGTGTGAAGTTAGGTCCCTTAAAATCTTTTATTTTTTGCTATTCTGACTGTACATATTTTACTAATCCACATAGTAATTCGATGCGCATGGTCTCTGCGCATCATTTTACTAAAGTAGTTTACAAATACTGCAATAGTTTTAGTTATTATTCTAAAATATTTTATAATTCTGTAAGCAGCTACGAGTTACTATTGAGGTTAGTAAATATTATTAAAATTTGCTTTTTGCCCCTCATTGCAAAGTCCAGATAGTAAAATCTAGTGTGCTTTTTAACATTAAATACAAAAGCGGGTTTCTCAGTGTAGGTGTAATCAGTTCTTTAGTAGTCTTGAAAAACCACAATAAATATTTTTGAAAAATTCCAAAAAATGGCCAAGATATGTGACTGAAATTTTTTGGACCTTTTTTTTGGAAATATATTTTTTGTTCTAATTAACCTGTTTATATTCTTAAGGTCTAAAATTTTTTGTAATTAAACGCACTTTCCTATAAAAAAACTGAAAAAAAAATTTTTTGACTCTTTTTATAAAACTCATAAAACAAAAATCGCTTTTTTGAAAAAATCAATATTTAATTTTTTTAACTTTTTTTTACAAAATAAAGGTCTACATGTGCTTTACAAGTTTTGTAAATTTCATCGTGGGACAGCCAGTAGTTTCGGAGAAAAAAATTCAAACACAACTTCAATGTGGCCCGCGAGGCTTCGTCATGCAGGATGTTGTGTTTGAATTTTTTTCTCCGAAACTACTGGCTGTCTCACGGTGAAATTTACAAAACTTGTAAAGCACATGTAGACCTTTATTTTGTAGAAAAAAAATTAAAAAATTAAAAATTGATTTTTTCAAAAAAGCGATTTTTGTTTTTTAAGTTTTCTAAAAAGAGTCAAAAAAAATTTTTTTTTTTGAGTTTTTTTTATAGAAAAATGCGTTTTATTACAAATAATTTTAGACCTTAAAAATATAAATCGGTTAATTAGAGCCAAAGATATGATGTTTCCAAAGAAAAGGTCCACAAAATTTCAAAGTTCCATATCTTAGCTCAATTACATGCAAATTCCATTCAAGCGCGAAAATTCAAAAATCAATTGACACGTTTTCTTCTGAAAATAAGTGAAAACGTATTCTGGTAATCTTCTTTTTTTTCAGTTGACTTGACATATGTCACATTTAATCGAAATCTGAACTACATGCAAGACAGTAGCAGCGATACAGAGCCGAATTATAAAGAGACTGATGACCGCGGACGATATCCAGTGTATAAAAACAGTTTGAGGTCAGAATGTATACAATTAAATGTATATATTTTATATATATGTATATATATATATATAATATGTATATATACATTTTTTATATTCTTACTAACTATTTATACTAACACAAGCTTTTAGTCCACTCTTGTTTATTCAAACATTCCAAACTTCTGATTCAATAAATTTTATTTTTTCCAGAATGTTTCAAAATTTTTTTTTTTTTTTTAATTTTTGTATTTTTGTATGTTTTTCGATATAGGAAACTATGAGTACGTTCTCCAGTGATAAATCAAAAAGTCATAATTATGTACGAGATTCGAAGGGAATCAAAAGGGGGAGGTGTCGTGAATGTCAGGAATGCGAAGATTTTGAATGGTCACCGCTAGCAAATGGAAGTGCATGTACTTATCGCGATTGCGTACCAACAAAACATATCAGAATTGAAGATGATTTAGATGTTTCCTCTGTTTTAAATGATATTGGAAACACAAGTGGATGCAACGAGTTTATATTACAAATCGATAAGCCTAGCACATCAGAATTAGGATCATCTGAAAGTTCTATAGACTTTGACATTAGAAGCGTACCTATTCTCATTGAAGACGCCCACAATGTCACTGAAATCGCCATCAGTGCATCATCGTCTTAAAAAAAAATGGAAGATTCAGCTACTCGAAAAGAAACAAAAAACGAAAATGGACATTCTAAAAGGCGACGCACATTTAAATCTGCAGAAAAAATTGATGAAAATGTAGGTAACTTCACCATATGTGTAATTTTACTTATTTCCATAAATTACTAGAGAAAATTGGATTCAAGTTTATTTTGAGCACTTTTTGCGTAACATGAAGAATTCGAAATCTAATCTTAAAATTCCTTCTCTACTTCATTTTACAAAAAAAAAAACAATATTATGACTAGATGGTTTTCCAATCTCTATCCACAATTCTATTTTAAATATTAGTATCTCTACAGAGCGAAAAATTATCTAATTACATAATTTGTCTAGTAAAATGAGGAAATTGCATTTTAAGGTTAGATCATATAGTCTTGTCTTTTTTAGTGATTAAATTGCGCAAATATCAATTTTTTGGAGCGTAGAAGAAAGATTGAGTTATAGCTGG
This sequence comes from Synergus itoensis, assembly GCA_904066005.1. NCBI lineage: Eukaryota > Metazoa > Arthropoda > Insecta > Hymenoptera > Cynipidae > Synergus > Synergus itoensis. The sequence continues at coordinate 9,787 of CAJFCP010025024.1, read as the reverse complement.
ACTAAGGCTATCTGACTATTTTTATGGATAAGAGGTAAATTATTTATTAGTAGAAGAAAATAAAATATTTTACTTTTTCCTTTTTGATAATTATTTAATTTCCCTTTTTCCTCAAAAATAGTCAGATAGCGACAAAAGATTTCTTCATAGATAAAAAAAACTTGTATATTTGCTTATTTTGATCAATAGAAAAGACAAGACTGAAATCAGAACTGGAAAGTGTCAATGACATTTGATCTTAAATTTTATTTTTAGTTGGATCTTAACGCATTCATTCCTGAAAAGTTTCCACATGATCTGCACGGAGAGAAAAATCAAGGTTTGAAAGAATGAATCTTCATAGTTTCGGACCTTGTAATATTTACATAGTTCCAAAGCATGAATTTCACGAGTTTAAACCTTCAATTCGTGGTTTAAAAGTAATGAACCTATTCATGGATTAAAACCAGGGCATCCATGCTTCAGCCGCTTGAGCGTCGTGGTCCGAAACTGCGAAGTCCATGCTTTAAAAGCTTGGAATAGCTTATAGTCCAAAGCCAGGAGCTTCGTGGTTTTAAACTGTGAAAATCTCTTGGGTTCCCCCTCCATTCACATGCGGCAAGGCAAGGAGTGGGCGTGGCCTAAAACTCAAACCCAAGAGAGTTTCACAGTTTAAAACCACGAATCTCTTGGTTTTGGACTATGAGCTATTCCGTGGTTTCAGCCTATGCTCTTATACTCCTGAAGTATGATGTTCATAGTGCAAAACTATGAGTTCCATGGGTTTCGATCATGAACACATTCCATGCTTTAGAACCACGAATTCATGGTTTAAATCTACGATTATTTCGAGGTTTTGAACCGTGGGATATTTCCGTGGTTTCAAACCTTGATTTTTCTCTCCGTGTGGATAGACTACTTAAAGCAGAGGTGGATTTGAAATCTTCAGAACGAAACTGCATAATACGAGAAGTTTGCAAAAAACTGCTTGAAAAGGAAAAAGATCTACCACATTTATTTCTCGAAATTGTTGTTCTTTTGACAAATAAATTTCCTATTTTGAAGGGACCTTACGGAAGCGAATACGTAAGCAGCAGATTAATTTAATATGATCAAAGGATCCTTTTCATAAGCAGAGATTAAATTTATTTTATGAAAGGATCCTTTTCTTACATTTCTAACTATCCTCACTTTAAAGCTATTGGGCTTTTTAATAAACCGATTCTGCCTCCAAATAATTTTTTGATTTTGCGTAACCCTTTTTTATATGTCCTCCATTATAGCTTCAAGTACACGAACAAATGAAATGTTGTTTGAAAAATATGAAAAGAAAATCAAGAGTTCACTCCAGTTCCGAAGCGGACCATGACTTACTCTGCAAGGAAATGATAACAGAAGTTTCTACTACTAGTTCAAAACCCAGTACGAAGAAGCTTAAAAAGCTTTTAGGTCAAACGAGAGAAGTCCGAAGACAGTTTGTGAACAAAATGAGTGCTTCAGAAATTTTATTAAAATATCCAGCGTTACAACAGTCAGATTTAGTAAGAATAATTCTAAATCCAATACCTTCGTATTTATAAAATTGTTCACATTTTATTTTCTTTTTTTTTAGCTTCTTTGGGAACTGTCGAAGATCGTGGATGTGCCTGTTCCAAAACTACGTGATAACTGGACGAAAGCTCTGCCAAATATACTGAAAAGTCTAAATTTAAATCTGCCTCCAGACGTCAATAATGACGGACAATGCGTCAACATTAGTAGTAAAGCTATGGGGGTTCTGTAACACTTACCGACCGAGTAAAATGAGTCGGTAATTTATCTCAGTCGATAAACTAGATTCCGACTACGTCACTTTAATTTATTTGAATTTTTTGCGCCAAATGTCTTACTATATCAACACCACTCATCGTAGCATGAGTAAAGGGAGTGAACGGTTGTGTCGTGGAGCAGTCTAGGGGGGGTAGTGATTTTTTGATACAGGCAGTGGGGGGGGGTGATTCTTATTTTGCTACAGGTATGTATACTTTTTTTTGCGACAGGCATAAATGTCTGTCGCAAAGTGTACTGGTGCAAATGAGTAATCATATAATTTAGTCTTGATCAGTTTTCGATACAAGAAAAACGTAGTAGGTGGGGATGAGCAGTATAGTGGGGGGGGGGTAGCGGACTGAGTGTATAAGGTGGCTCGCAAGCCGTGTGAGTCAGATTTTTCTGTTTCAGATGCAGCAGAGTCGTCCTGGGTTCTTCGTTCTCTCTTTTTCTGTTTCAGGTTTTTTTTCTGTTTCAGGTTTTCTTCGGTTTCAGATATTTAACCATGCCGAAGGAAAAAACTGCGAGGAAATCTCAACGGCGCAGTCGAAATGAAGAATTCGCTGAGCTGTGTGAGGAATCTACCACTCTCATCTAGATTATAGAGGGAGGGCTTGTATCTACGAGGGTAATGGAGCTTGAAGATAAAACTATCAACGCTTTTCAGTGGTTAAATAAATGTAATAAACATTTAGGTATTTTAAGAAAGGTTTTAAGAACATTGCATCTGTCAACTTCTGAAAAACAAAGGTGTGTGAATTTGATACATCAAATTGAATATTTACACTGTCAGTTTGATGTTCTTATAAAGCGAGGTGAGGGTATGCGAAAACCTAATGATAGTGTGAGATGGATAGACAATGATGTAGCTTTTAATTGTTGTCTGCAAACGGGCGTTATTATAAATATAGATCATAAGGATATTAATGCATTTCTCGATGATGCCTTTGTTTTATTCGAAGAGCGTATAAGAAATTTTCTAAACAAGTATGGTCCGTTGAAAGTTTACACGGTATTTGCTGCAAAATTTAGAAGAGTGTTAAAGATGGTAAAGAAGAGATTGATTTAAAGACTTTTGCCACTGAATCCAAGGAAATTTTTCCTACAACCCTGTTAGATGGCTGGTATAATGATTACGTGAAACAACCGACTCTAATTACCGTTGAAGATTTCGAAGAACAAGATTCTGGTTGGAAGTTACAATGGGTGCATAGATTAGATGTTAATGTAAATAAATATAACCCAATGCGTGCGAGTTCTTACATAGATTTACCTGTACCTATTAAAAAAAAGAAAGCTTGTTGTTAATACAGATAATCAGTGCTTTAAGTGGGCAGTCCTATCAGCACTGTATCCAACTGAAGAAAATTCACATCGTGCCTCCAAATACGGACAGAATGAAGAAGTGCTTGATTTTACAGGAATTGAGTTTCCTGTAGCTCTAACAGATATTCAAGTGATTATAACCGAGCAGCTGGCGCTACTACAAGTGATCTTGAGGACGAGACACTAAAGTATAATCACTGTTTTTTCTTGTTGTCCGACTACTGCTCCCATTTGTAACTCTGTCCGACTATTGAGTCTTTTACCTTATGATTCAATTTTTTTTTTGCTCGAGGATTTGAATTCATAGGTTATGAAATTGTAAAAAACTGCGACTTTTAATTGGAATTGTTTATACTTATCACGAAACAGGTCTATTTCTGTGTATTTTTCGACGCTGAATCCGAATTTGCAATAAAATTAGGAGGTTTCTCCGATCGTTTCCGAAATAAACGCCAAAAATATGGTTTTTTTTATAGTTTTTTATGGTTTTTTAAGATTTAACAAAAAAAAAAACCAAAAAAAATGTTAATTTGGATCCAGATTCGAATTCTACGAATAAACATACGTCGGAAACCATGTTTCAATTTTTTTTTGCTCCAAGATTTGAATTCATAAAGGCTCATAAATCTTCGAGCAAAAAAAAATTGAAACATGGTTTCCGACGTATTTTTATTCATAGAATTCGAATCTGGATCCAAATTAACAATTTTGTTGGTTTTTTTATACTAAACTTCAAAAAACCATAGAAAACCTTGAAACAACTATGTTTTTGGCGTTTATTTCGGAAACGATCCTGGAAACCCCCTAATTTTATTTTAAATTCAGTTTCAGCGTAGAAAAATACATAAAAAGAGACTTGTTTCGTGATAAGAATAAACAATTTCAATTAAAAGTTGCAATTCTTTACAATTTCATAAGCTATAAATTCAAATCTTCGAGCAAAAAAAAATTGAATCATAGTTTCCGACGTACTTTTATTCGTGGAATTCGAATCTGGATCCAAATTAACAATTTTGTTGGTTGTTTTTTATTAAATCTCAAAAAACCATTAAAAAACCATGTTTTTGGCGTTTATCTCGGAAACGATCCAGGAAACCCCCTAATTTTATTGCAAATTCGGATTCAGCATCGAAAAATACATAAAAATAAGCCTGTCCCGTCTAAAGTTCAGATAATTGTTTTTTTTTTGTGGGCCTGTGTATTGAGAAGATCCCAAAAATAATTCAAGTCATATAAAAATTTTTAAAAATGTTTTTTTCTAAAATCCTTACGATTTGTAAAAAAAATGTCCCATGAGCGAAAAAGAAAGGGAGAAAAATGTTACATAACTTATGAATGGCTCCTAATAAAGTATTAACTCCTGTCATAATGATAAGAGAAGATTTAATGTGAAATCTACTGTATAAGATAAAATTTTCATTGGAAGAATTTGATCGGTATTCAAGATTGGAGAAAAAAAGAAAAGAAAAGAAAAGAAAAGGGTCTAAGTACTGCTCGAGTGAACCAAATCTTATTGGCCAATTTATCACGCGTCAATGCCATTCTCGGATGATATATGGTATGTGCGCGTGAAATTAGTTCTTGCTTCTTTTTTCCTTTATACGTTATGATTGGAAAGGCTTTTAGAGTGATTCAAATACTTTGAATACCTGCAAATGTCTATGATAGACAGTTGAAAGCCGAAGAAAAGTCGAGGTGTGCATTTGAACGTTTGGATAGGTTGACATCCACATGTCATATAAGTACGTATACCATAATATCTATTGTACAATAATTTCAGATTGAAAGGGTTGGATTCATAAGTGTTTTACTTTCTGTGTTTCGTCAGATTGACTCCACTTTTTTCATATTTAATTACAGGAACGTCAAAGAAATAAAGATTTATTGAAAATGTGGTATTTTGTCATTCAGTTATATGTCATCTCAAGTTCCGCGAACGTCAAAAGACTATTATGCATGATTGATTTATTATATTCTACTAGAAGTGATGCCCCACAATTAGGCAATGCTGCAATGGAAATGATTGCTGAGCAGCTTCATTAATTTAATCCGGAACCTATAGCGGATTTTCTTTTCTGAAAGTGAAAGAAAAATCAACGGACCTCGTGATATCTTGGCTAATTCGATCGTGACTACCATTGCATTGCAATAAACAAACTGGACTTGGATTAAATCTGTTAATCGTCAATAACAAATTTTCGAACAATAACAGAGATAAAGTGTAGGCTATTCGATGCATGTACGAATAATTTAAATAACTACCGCGTGCATGGACTTTCCCGTTCTCAAAAAGAGCGAGACGGTCCCAAATAAATCCTCGCGGAGTCGGAATCGAATCTCAATTGTCACCTCGAATGCAGAAAGTCGACGACGACACCCTACACGTCCTCTTGTGAAACATCGATCCAATTAAGGAGCCACAAATTCAGGAATAAATCACCGCCGAACGAGCATACCGCATCTCGAAAAGAGATAACCTGCTTTAGCTACGCGCGAAATTAACGCTCACAACTCATTGTCAGAAAGGCCTGATTCCTCTTTTAATTGTCAAGATTCTTTTCATATTTTCGAATATTTTTTACAACAACCCAAGTGCGAATTGCCAGAGCTGAAAATCCGGCCCAGACTTGGTCCAATTTCGGCAGCCGAAGATCGGCTAACATTATTGGGCCAATATCGGCATTTTAATCGGCCCAGTGTTGTCCCAGTACTGGCATTTTAAATTTGCCAAGATTTCTCCGAAGCTTGGCCCAGGAATGGCACTTTACTGGGCCGAAAGTTGGTATTACTCCAGAAAATCATGTCGGAAGTAGAAAAGCCAGACTCTGGCCCAGCAATGGCACTTTACTGGGCCGGAAGTTGGTATTACTCCGGCAAATCAAGTCGGAAGTAGAAAAGCCAGAGTCTGGCCCAACAATGGCACTTTACTGGGCCGAAATTCTGTATATTACTCCGGCAAATCATGTTGAAGTAGAAAAGCCAGAGTCTGGCCCAGTAATGGCACTTTACTGGGACAAAATTCTGTATATTACTCCGGCAAATCATGTTGGAGATTAACAAGCCAGAGTTCGTCCCAGTAACAGACCATCAAAGGGCCGAAAGTCGGAAAAAATTTGTAATTATTAAAGATATTAATTATTTAATATTAATATTAATTACTTAAAATTAATATTAATTAAATTATATTAATATTAATTAATTAATATTTTGGCAAAATTTTGCCAAAAATTTTTATTCTGTCAATATTAAAATATCCTACTATATCAATAAATACTACGGTTTTACGTTTCATAAAAGTGAACATTAAAAGTATGAAAAATCTAATACATCATATACATATTTTATTCATTGTTAACGCAAAAGCTTTTTTTAATGAAATTATTTTGAAATAATTTCTTATTTGTGTATGGTTGAGTGTATCGTGGAAAAAATGTTGGGACACCAACTTGTGAGTTAGGGTAATGGTTTAGGTTATTGACTTCCGTCCGATAGGTCGTGCGTTCGATTCCTCCCGCGCGTGTGCAAAATTTTATTTGTTATATAAGCGTTAAAATTTACAAATAACAATTAGTTATAAGTATATCCATAATATATCTACGAATAAATAATTTTCTTAATTAATAACATTTATTTTTATTTTTTATTGTAATTTCTGATTTTGGGCCAGTACTGGCAGCCAGTGTTGGGCCGACAATGGCAGCCAAGTCTTGGCTGCCAAGTGAAGACCGGAGTTATCATTCCGTGGTTGGCGCGGTAATGGCAGCCGAGCTTTGGCAACATTTTTGCCGACGCTGGGCCAATGTTGGGCCGTATGTGATTTCGCACTTGGGAAATGCATGATAACAGCTCTCAAAAAATTACTATCCACAGACTAAAAAGTACTTTATATTCCTCTGCTTTTTTAATCCCTAGGGACTGAAAAGAACGTTGTATTCCCTACTTTTTAGTCTCTAGGGAATTAAAATTATTCAATACGAATTTAAAAACAATTTTACTCCCTACTCTTGACACAACACCATACTTTTTAGACCCTAGGAGTAAAATTTTAAACCCCTAGGAAGAACTTTTAGTTCCTAGAGAGTACTCTATACTTTTATGGTAAGTCCTTAGGAAGTTAAAAGTAGTCTTCACAGACTGAAAAGTAATTTTTATTCCCGAGGCAGTAAAACTTCCTTCCTAGGAAATAAAAGTCCTTTTTTAGGTATTGAAAAGTAATTTTTATCTCTTCTGTTTTCTCCATAGGGACTAAATAGCAAAAAGTAGTTTTTGGTTCCTGGGTACTAAAAGTGTATCTATACTTTTAGTCCCTAAGGATTGAAAAGTAATTTTTACGATCTAGGGAAAAATAAGACATAAGTACAATAAAGTTTTTTTTTAAAAAAAGCTTAACATTAGTACATAAAAATCCCAAAAAATATAATAGAACATCAATACCAAAAAAGTGCCACAAAAGACCTAAAAAAAAGTATAAGTCCAATTTTCTACGAGTTTTTTGGTACTTGTCCTACTTTTTTGGAGTTTACTGAAAATTTTTAAATACATTTTAGGATTTTGTAGTCTCAGGAGAAACTCTTATAGTTTCGGTTTGTCGCCTGTTTGTCCTCACGCCTGCGCGGCAGCTGCACGCAGATATATTTTCAAGCGCAGCTCCGGTCTATGAGCTAGGAGGGTGTATAACTTAAAGAGTTTTGCTCCGATTGACTTGAAATCTTGACACAACATTTTTGAAATATTTTACTATAAGAAAATGCAAAAAATCGATTTTTATACCGCATTCCCCCTTTAAAGTGACGAAACTTAGAATTGGAGTTCATAACGTACATTTTCAATATTCGAGGGGCATCTCACTTTGGAATCAAATGAAATCGTACGGACGTTGATAATAATCGTTGCTTGACGATTCTGTACGATTTCATACGATGTCAACGCTAAATACTTGACTTTCAATTTTTGAGATCGTGTATATTCTGCGCGCCAAAGTCTTCCTCCTTAAAGAACAGCCGGCTTACTTCTATCAAGATGAGTCATAATAATTTATTAGGCGACTAAGCGCAACTCGGCAGCTTCTTTCTTTTAAGATATACCCTAGAATCGCTAAAATACACTCTGCAACACGATTATCTACTTTGCTAATTCTAATCGTGTGCCGTCTTTCATTTTAATGAACCATTATAACCCCTGTGAATCCGTTATATGGCGCCGTAAGACCGGTAATGATAAACAAATCTCTGTCGCGTAACTTACAAGAGGACACGCATTAGTATTTTATAGCGATAGTCCACGTCTATGCAGAATGACATGTTTAGATAAAGTTTCTAAATGAAGTACCTACCATATTATACATTTGTATATACCATTCTATACTATACTTATATTATACATTTTATTTGCTTTTTTATTCACTAAACCTATGTCAGAAACTAGAGATTAAAAAGTAGAAATTAATAGGCAATTTTGAAAAAAATTATCAGCAATTATCTCATTCATATCAGAAATATTTAAAGTGATTTTAACATATTTAAAATTATTTCGAGGAATTCAATAAAATATGATTCCAAAAGATTTCAAAATATACTTAAAAACTTTAGAAGATTACACAAGATTTATTGAATTAAAGAAATTTCGAAAGATTGAAAATAAATTCAAAAATATTTTCAGCTAATTCTAAAAGATTTCAAAAAATTTAAGGGATTTATTCAAGAGATTTTGAAATATTTTAGGACATCTCAAACGACTTTAAACAATTCAAGGGATATCAATAAAATGATATTTTTTGTGCTTTTCAGTGTCTGTACAACTAAAAATTTCATTTTCCAATCTTTCCTAAATTTTTCTTCTGCCCTATATTTCAAAGTATTGAGATATAAGGTTTCTCACGATTTATAATTTACACATATTTATTATTCAAGACTTGTTTTCGGACATTTTCTGCAATTTAATATCAATTTTCTCAATTAAATCGAAAAATTAGGGTCCTATAAAAAAAATTTTTAACAGGAAACTTGTAGATTTATTTTAGATCAATAACTTTTCTTTGCAACATTTTTTCATATTTCGCATCATTCGACCATAACCCGTGTGGAAAAATCGACTGGGGCCAGACTGGGTTCCAGATAGTTTGCCCAAGTACCAACTGGGGCCCAAGTGGGATCTCTAAGTGGGGCCCATTTTGGGTTGTAACGCTCATACCAACTAAAACCCATATTAGGGGAAACTAGTTGGGCCCAAGTTGGGCAATATTTTTTCTACCCAGTTATTATTTGGGCTGAATGTGGACTGACCATTTAACAATAAAATATTAAAATTGGTTAATCTTTATGTCAAGTATATTACAAAGAAAACTTGTTTTTGCACAAACAAGATTTGTTGCTTTTTTTTAATCTTTACATATGAACGGATCGATATATTTAACAAATGAACAAATTATGGATTAATTATAATTAAACATATTTAAAACATGAACCAATCGATATCAAATCTTAAATTTAATTATTCTTCGTCGTTTCTAAGCTAGAAAAAAACTTAAGTATAAACTAAACAGTGACTGGCTCTAGAAACTTTAGGTTTAATAATTCAGGAATATGAATTGTTGAAAAAAGGGCAGTATTAATCACACTTTGCATTTATTTAATTATATAATGAAAACAATCGAATCTTTTTAATTTTTTTTCAT
>CAJFCP010025022.1:0-10202 GCA_904066005.1 Synergus itoensis | reverse complement strand
GACAAAGCAGTTTCAGAACCTTTCAATTTACATCAGTGAAATTCTGCTTTGGCGGACTTGCCGAAATAAAAAAAAGTCATACCTCTGCCATTGTAAATTACGAATAAATATCCTCTTATTCAAATATATATATCCAATTATGGCATATAAAAAAATATGAGAAAATCACAATGAACCCACAATTCAACCGTAACTTGTGAAATCCAGAGAGATAGTGCTAATTCCCCATGCGGGCGGAAGTTTGTTGACAGGCGGGACGGAAGTCGACGTGCGCCATGATGAAAAATGCGCCTGACGGCCCAATTACAGCAGTTGCGCATGCCATGTGATCAATGACGTTGTTTGGTCTTTCGTCACCGCAGTAGTAACAGCTAGTGCACCTCGCACTTCAGCCCAATGATCGCTTGTTTTAGGGTGAAAGAGTGTCTGAGCACCGTAGTTGCATCCCCCAAAAATCGAACGTGGCAATGTGTGAGAGTTGCTCGGCATTCCGCCCTTCGAACCTCTGTAACAAAAAGAATCCGGCTTCTCCTCGGAAGCGCGGGGCTCCATGCGTCGACGATGTCGACTGACTTGGCTCATTCGAGATTCGAGAGGTGGCGGCAGTGTTGCCATTTTCAGTACAATTGTACTCAAAAAGTACAATTTGTGAAATTTGAGTACGTGAGTACCACAATCACAATTTCAGTACAATTTATTTTGTACTTTGTTAATAATAATTTTTCAGTTTTTTTAAATAAAAAGTTTTAAATAATCTCCAATTGTTTACTAATTTACGATATTAGATATAATATTTAATTTTTACATTACTAAAAAATTAAAATTATTGTTATTAACAAATTTTTTATTTAATAATTTAAATTTCGCGCCAAAATTTTGGTAGTTAGTGGCGCCAACGCGGCACTTCCTTCGAAAATACAATTTCAGAATTTTGAGTACACTTTCTGAGTACAAACGTGATTTTCATTATGGCAACACTGGGTGGCGGTCTCAGGCGTATGGCGGGAATACTACCGCCCATTCAAATTCGTAACATCCTTCACCAGTACTGTCGATTGTCTGTCATCCTTCCTTCTCTCATAATATTTGGCGTGTTGGTTCCAATACTTCGGTCGAATACGTGGCTCGAGGTTTACATGAAATTATTATTATAATCGAAAGCAATTAATAATAAGTTTAATTTTTTCGAGAGTGCTCTGGTTCGTGGTGCGGCTCCCTCACTGGATTTGTTTTATTTACTGCGCGAGTCAAAATATCTACTGTCTCCGGTGCCAGTCGGTAACTACATTCTTTGACGTTAAAGATTAAAAATCTGCAATGTCATAGAACATCCGTGCATAGAATTTTTAAATTAAAAAAATGGTATCAAAAATTTTCAAAATGCTCCAACTTTTTGAATTTTTATCCAAAATGGTTGGCCAACGAACTTGACCTTCATTTTAGAACATTCAAAGAGTATACCAAAGGCTAATCCAATCAGTCAATTCTTTCGAAAGTTATCGTGCTCACAAACTAAAAATCTACAGACAGACAGACAGACAGACACATTCGTAAAAACATGTTTTTCGGGTTCAGGGGGTCCCAAAACGTGGACATTTGACAAAAACGGGGGGGGGGGTCAAATTTTACTCAAATATAATACCTTCTCTGATGAGAATGTAAAAATGTCATATTCCCATTTTTTGTTCAAATGAAAAAGTTAATATGAGGTTTTGAAGAGGACGTATGGAAGTTCAGAAAAAAAATATGTTAAACATATTCTTTCCAAAAAGTGTATTTATTGAGCAGAATGAAAATTACCAATTTCATAAGAGGGCAAAAATGTGAAAACGAGGAGAAGAATTATGCGTACAGAGCGCGAAAATATTTAATTCAAATATTTTTTAAGTAAGATGAAAATATTCAATTTTGAAGTTAGATTTTGAATTCTTCGTTTTATGCAAAATGTATCGAAATTAAATATTTTTTCACTCTGTATGCAATTTTATATTTGAAAAAAGATTAGCGCTACAGAGCGACAAATTATTTATATATAATTTTCGTTGAGTAAAATGATCAATAGAATTTTGAGTTTCAATTTATTTGTTAAAAGTGTACAAATAAATAAAATTCTTAACACATCTTAGAGATCTAGCTGTCATTGATTGCAATATTGTTTGAAATTCCATTCAACAGAAATCTTTCGATAAACTCAGGCCAAGTTTTTTTTTCTTAAATAGTGATTGTATAAATTTGCTTATAAGCACTCTCAATTCTCCTCAAAGAAATGTTTATTTTTAGAAACAATTAAATTATACAAATTCACGTATAAATAAACAGAATTCATCCAACAGCAATTGCCTATTTTATGCAGCAGATGGCGCCAGTCTGTTTCCGCGTCCGGAGCGAATAGTGACTATCCCAACTCTGACTTCATAACGTTCCCCGAGCTGAATTCATTTCGTTCATTATGCGGCACACTTCACACTGTTACAAAAATCCCCTAGCACGTTCTAAATGCAAAGCCATCTAGAAAGCAAACCCTGCATTTCCGATTAACATTCATAACCACTAATTACTTTTCAGAAATTTTTTATATACATTACATTCTTTGAGTTTGGGATAGTATCTTTCAGAATTTAAATGCTCCGAGAATTTCTAGCGAGCAAAACTTAATTCAATTTTTTTTTTTAACCAATTTCAATACACTTTAAATACTTTCAGATTTATAGACTTTTATATGATGCAATTTTAGCAGATTGGAGAAATCCAAGATTGCTACCCTGAAAAACTGCGTTCGTATCCCAATGAAATAATTTTTTTTTGTACAATTAAGCAATTTAAATTAGCTTTGTACTTTACTGTCTAAATAAATTTTTAATTAGATATAATTTTTTATTTAAATCAAATAAAAATTTTAATAAAATTAATTTTTTCAAAGTTTAGTTTTCTCAATTAGAGTTTCTCTTGGATCCAGTCAATCCGAATTAATCTGAATTATTCCTAACTTTCAATCCGAATTAATCCAGTCAATACGAATGAATCCGAATTTATCTGATGTTATTGGAATTTTTATATACATTAGATTCTTTAAGTTCGTGATAGTATCTTTAAGAACTTAAATGCTACGAGAATTTCTCGCGAGCAAAACTTAATTCAATTTTTTTTTTTTTTAACAATTGCAATGCACTTTAAATACTTTCAGATTTATAGACTTCTATGTGATGCAAATTTAGCAGATTGGAGAAATCCAAAATTGCTGCCCCGAAAAACTGCGTTCGTTTCCCGGTGACCATATTTTTTTTTTTCTTTTACAATTAAGCAATGAGGATGAAGAATATTCAAAACAGTTGTTTTTGAAAAACTTATTTTCCCAAATATTAAACAGTATATGAAATAAGATGTAAAAAGATTTTTAAATATTTTTTAGATTTCAATTAACCAAAATTATATTCCAAATTTTACCCGTTTCCATGGAAAAACGAACTATAAGCTCGAATTTGCTCTAAATAGTCGCTTTTAGAATGTAATTCTTGTGCCCAAAGAACCAGATTTCATTTCAGGAGGTTGATTATTTGCAAACTGGTTTGTTTGCTGCCTCTAGATATGTGGAAAAAAACTGAATTGACCATTTGGGAAAAGCCAGAGAATTCGGTCTGACGAGGGTGGTGTAAAAAAGCCAAAGTTTGATAAAATGCACGATTTCAAAAATTATTTTTGTCTCAAATGTTTAAAAGTTGTAGTCTGTATAATTTCCAATTCTGAAACTACCTTCCATTGTATCTTTGAATATGCAAATAAAGTGAATCTTATGATTAGGAAAATCTTATATAAGTCTATTCTTAGAAAAACGGACTATAAGCTCGAATTTGCTCTAAATAGTCGCTTATAGAATGTAATTCTTGTGCCCAAAGACCCAAATTTCTTTTCTGGATGTTGATAATTTGCAAACTGGTTTGTTTTCTGCCTCTAAATATGTGGAAAAAACTGAATTGACCATTTGGACAAAGCCAGAAAATTCGATCTAACGAGGGTGGTATAAAAAAGCCAAGGTTTGATAAAATGCACGATTTCAAAAATTACACAGGCCGACAAAATTTGACAAAGGTCCGGAACCAGAGACCAGACCTAGTATACCCGAAGGCTTTTGCTGCGCTGAATCCGAATCCGACCTCAGAAAAATTCCAGCACCCTCAGTTTTCGAGATATTCTAACCTAAAAGGGTTAAAAACCCGTTATTTTGATGTTTTCGAGGCTCCGTAACATCGCGAAAAAATTTTTTTTCCACAAACTGACAACGGCATTGTAAAGAACTACTCTTCACCTTCAAAATTCGATCCCTACCTTTTTGATAGGATTTTTCGTAGAAATCTAATCTATGTTTACTTTAAAGCGCTTTAACATAAACGACAAGTCATAAACGTAAATCTCTTCAGCGATCCTTTGAAATAAAAAGAAAACGTTTCCACACAAAGTCGACGTAAATTCATACGCTCAAAGATTCAATACTCAACGATTGGGAAAATTAGGTTATGGTGGCCGAGGGCTATAGCGGAGTAGGTAACAAGGATCGGGGGTTAAGGAAATCGGATTGTAGGGGTCTAAGTTTAATGATTCGCAGGTAACCGGGCTTGGGGGTTAAGGAAATCAGCTTATCGGGGGTCTGGGGTTATATGATCATGTAACAAGCTGTAATAGACATAGTTTTGCTACACTCGAAGCTCATGGTAGCGACACTCGTGGTAGCGGTTCGTAGAATTGGCGGTAATATATATAGTTGGTAAGGGGATCCGTGGGGCGGGAAGGGTGACGTCACGAACTCAGCAATGCCGCATCAACAAGGTGCGCCATACGCGACGCATGCACATCCTCGTGGAACCCGCGTTGGGAACACTGGTACATACGTCCCTGACTATTTAACGCCCGCGTTAGCGGCCGACCGACCGAACTGACCGCTATCATGAGCTTCGAGTGTACTTTCATTCCCTGGGCAAATATTTTTGTAGTAAAATTGATATCCGTGAAAAGTGAAATTTTTCATATTTGAATCCGCCATATCTCGGCTATGAAAAATCCTATCAAAAAGGTAGGGATCGCATTTTGAAGGTGAAGAGTAGTTCTTTACAATGCCGTTGTCAGTTTTTGAAAAAAAAATTTTTTCGCGATGTTACGGGGCCTCGAAAACATCAAAATAACGGGTTTTTAACCCTTTTAGGTTAGAATATCTCGAAAACTGAGGGTGCTGGAATTTTTCTGAGGTCGGATTCGGATTCAGCGCAGCAAAAGCCTTCGGGTATACTAGGTCTGGTCTCTGGTTCTGAGAATTGTTGGCCTGTGTTATTCTTGTCTCAAATGGTCAATTCAGTTTTCACCACATATTTAGAGGCAGAAAACAAACCAGTTTGCAAATTATCAACATCCAGAAATGAAATTTGGGTCTTTGGGAACAAGAATTACAATCTAAAAGCGACTATTTAGAACAAGTTCGAGCTTATAGTTCGCTTTTCTAATAATAGACTTATATAAGATTTTCCTAACCATAAGATTCAGTTTATTTGCATATTCAAAGACATAAAGAAAGGTAGTTTTATAATTGGAAATTATAAAACTACAACTTTTAAACATTTTATCAAACTTTGGCTTTTTTACAACACCATCGTCAGACCGAATTCTCTGGTTTGTCCAAATGGTCAATTCATTTTTTTCCACATACTTAGAGGCAGAAAACAAACCAGTTTACAAATAATCAACCTCCTGAAATGAAATCTGGTTCTTTGGGCACAAGAATTACATTCTAAAAGCGACTATTTACAGCAAATTCAAGCTTATAGTTCGTTTTTCTATGGAAACGGGTAATATTTGAAATATAATTTTGCTTAATTGAAATCTAAAAAATATTTAAAAATCTTTTTACACCTTACTTCTTAAAATGTTTAATATTTGGGAAAATAAGTTTTTCAAAAACAACTGTTTTGAATATTCTTCATCCTCATTGCTTAATTGTAAAAGAAAAAAAAAAATATGGTCACCGGGAAACGAACGCAGTTTTTCGGGGCAGCAATTTTGGATTTCTCCAATCTGCTAAAATTGCATCACATAAAAGTCTATAAATCTGAAAGTAGTTAAAGTGCATTGAAGTTGTTTAAAAAAAAATTGAATTGAGTTTTGCTCGCGAGAAATTCTCGGAGCATTTAAGTTCTAAAAGATACTATCCCAAACTCAAAGAATGTAATGTATATAAAAAATTTCTGAAAAGTAGAAATTTCTTTAGAAGTATTAAAAACTAGGGTTGCCATTGTGAGCACATTCTCATCACACTTCGCGCGCTTGCTTTCGCTTACCAACCTTTCATCGCTGCTATATACTTTTATTTACATTAATTTATTTTGAAATGAAGAAGAAAACTAATTTACTTAAGGTTCTATCGACCTTAAGGAACACATTCTCATCAGTGCACATGCGCTTCAAAAAGGAACATTTTTCATCTCTTAAGGGCATATAATACTTTACCATAGGAGCAAATTAGTTATACCAATTATACGTTCATAATAATAAATAATTTTAGCTAATAAGAGTCAATAAACCTTCGTCTACATGAGACGAATTATTTATTGAATTATTTATTGAATTATAATGAATTATTTATTGACTCTTATTAGCTAAAAATATTTATTATTATGAACGTATAATTGGTATAACTAATTTGCTCTTATGGTAAAGTATTACATGCCCTTAATTTTTTTTCATAGCGTGTGTTATTTAGCTTAAAATTTTAATTTTCTTTATTTTTTTTTTTGAATTTTCGAAATGTTATAAGTCTGACATTTTTTGTTTTATCGAAAAAAGTCATAATTATAAATTGTTCGACTATTTAAGAACTGCGAATATCCTTAAACAGAATTAGTAAATTAAAAAAATTTTTTTTTCAAAAATTTTAAAAATGATACAAATTTTTTAATTATTATCCAAAATGGCTGGCTAACGAACTTGACCTTCATTTTAGGACACTAAAAGAGTATACCAAAGGCCAATCAAATCGGTCAATTCTTTCGAAAGTTATCGTGCTCACAAAATAAAATCTACAGACTGAGACAGACAGACACATTGGTAAAAACATGTTTTTTGGGTTCAGGGGGTCACAAAACGTGGACATTTGACAAAAAATGGGGGGGTCAAATTTTACACAAAACTAATACATTCTCTGATGAGAATGTAAAAAGTATTTACGCACACTCTAAAAAAAATTCTATTAACAGTGAAATTACGTTCCTTTCAAAATGCATCCTTTGAAAATAAGCAGATTTCTTTTAATTGCTTAAATCTATTCCTAATATATCTAAGAATATGTATGTAAAGTTATAGATGCTGATTTGCAGTATTTTTAAAGATACAACAATAAATGTGGTCGGGTGTCGAGCAAGCATATACGAACGGTATAAACTTTGAAGCGCGTTTTCTCGAGTTTTCGTTTTCACGATTTTTCTAAATTGGCGAGCACGATTGAAAGAAAACTAGACGACCAATCAAAACGAGCCAAAGTTCATTATCTTCAGTATTAAATTCTCTTCTATGTGAACTAAGAAAATTAATGAAAAAAAATTTTTAAACAACTTTTTTAGCAAGTTGAACTGAATTAAAAAAAAAAACACTTTTTTCATTCGAACTCGCGAAAAATTTTTAATTTCACAATTTCTTTGTAATTTTCTTACTTCACATAGAAGAAAAATATATGAGAATTAAAATTTTCGTTGGGATTTTTGTTTCAGACAAAAATCTATCTTGCTATCGAGCTCTATCTTGCTCGCCGATTGCTCGACTCCAAGTACAGAATGTTACACACATGTGTATACAAATCAACTGTTTTTCAATATTTTTCCCTGAACAAATTTTTTTTAGAGTGTTCAAATATGCATTAAAACATGGTAAAAAGGCCGCTAGACTTGCTCATTTTTTTCTGTCCTAAAAAAATTCCCGAAAAAACGCTTATTTTAGGCCTTCTAAACCAGACTACCCCCTTAAGTGCAAAACGAAAATAGTTTTACCGATAAATGATTTCTTTTGACTATGAAAAGAAATCCTTTAACTATTAAAGGATTGTATTTGCAGGCTACTGGGTGAAGTATGTCTATGCATGAGTGATTGTGCATTGTTTTAGTTTTAGTTTCCCCATCAAAGGAAGTCCTTTAACAGTTAAAGGATAGCATTTGAAAGGAAAATCCTTTAACTGTTAAAGGATTTCCTCTCATACCAATTTTGAATAGAAAATCCTTTCACGGTAAAAGGAATCGTTTGACCGTCAATAGACAGTTTTTAGAGTGCATGGGACAAACTTAAATACAAACGAAAATTAATTAATTGTAAAAAAAATATTATTTCATCGGGAAGCGAACGCAGTTTCTCCGGGTAGCAATTGTCGATTTTTCAAATGTGCTAAAATTACATCATGTGAAAACCTATAAATCCTTGAGTATTTAAAGAACGCTTCAATTGTTTAAAAGAAAAATTGACTTAAGTTTCCTTTGATTTCCCTCTATAGAAGTTCTCACTGATTTATTGGCTTAAGCCAGGATTTAATTCTAGTACATTTGAAAAAACAAAAACTGCTGCCCTGAGAATGTGTGTTCGTGTCACGGTGAAATAACTTTTTTTCACATTTAAGTAATTTGTATCTTTATTATTTCTTTGCTAAGCGAAAACTTCGGATTGAAATTTATTCCGAATCAATTAGAAATTTTCCGGATCATTCTGAAATTATTTCCCAAACCAAACAGTTTCATATGAGAATGAAGTTTGCATCGTTTTCGATAAACGAAAATGAAAAAAAAATTCATTCATGGGGTAAATGTTTTATTGCTTACGATAAGTCTTTTCAATGCTAAAGGACATCCCAAAAAGTTTCATCCCTCCAGCCAAAGCCGGCGGAGCACTGATTGTCTGTCTTTATTGCTCATTATGAGTTCGTAAATGTAAACAAATGTGAGAAAGCGAGATGAAAGCATATGGAAAACAATTGACGATTTTCCAATGCCCTGCACGAAAGGACCGCACCCCACATCATCCCATAGACCTGAAAATTCCACAAAAAATCCCCTAATTCCCCGGGTCAAAATTGTATTGCAGATAATAAGTCTTTCCAATGCTAAAAGATATCCTAAAAAGTTCCATCCCTCCAGCACTCCTTTCTAGCTGGAGGGATGAAACTTTTTGGGATGTCTTTTAACATTGAAAATACTTATTGTAAGCATTAAAATTTTTTCCTGGGGAATTAGAGGATTTTTGGTGAATTTTTACGTTCTAAGGGATGATGTGAGGAGCCATTGTTTCGTGCTAGAAGGATTAAACTTTCTGGTATGTGCTTTAGAATTGTAAAGACTTATTATCAGCAATAAAATTTTGACCCGGAGAATTAGGGGATTTTTTCGTGGATTTTTCCGTTTGAGAATATTCAAAAGAGACCAATTTGTAAAACCGTCTTTTCCAAAATATTAAATATTTTAGATTTCGAAGGCTAACCAAAATTTTCTTCAAAAATGTTTCCTGGTTCAAAATCCCACTAAAATCCCAGTTAAAAATATAGAAATTCATCGTTGATTAATGCAGTTTGAGAATATTCAAGAGACAAATTTGCAAAACGGTCTTTTCCAAATATTATATATTTTTGATTTCGAAGGCTAACCAAACTTTTCTTCAAAAATATTTTCTGATTCTAAATCCCACTAAAATCCCAGTTAAAAATATGGAAATTCATCGTTGATTAATGCAGTTTGAGAATATTCAAGAGAGACCAATTTGCAAGACATGTTTTTTCTAAATATTAAATATTTTAGGCATGATTTTAGATTTCGAGAACTAACCTAACTTTTATTCAAAAATTTATCCTCGTTCTAATTCCCAAACTAAAAGTATGGAACACTATCTTTGATTAATGCAGGTTGTGAACATTTAAGGGAGATCTTTTTTAAAAAGTCATTTCTATATCATTCTTTTTCAAGAATGTATTATTTGTGGATAGTTTTCGTTATTTTAAAATTTTATTATTTGTATATATGGAAACGGGGTAAAATTTGAAATATAATTTTGGTTAATTGAAATCTAAAAAATATTCAAAAATCTTTTGCTTCCTCATAGAGGAAGCTTTGTAGTGGTGTCAAAAATCCAGTTTCTAAAAAAAGGTTTTTTTCAACTTATTTTAAGTGGAATATATCTAATATGATGTCCTGAAA
>CAJFCP010025020.1:22718-40791 GCA_904066005.1 Synergus itoensis | reverse complement strand
TATATCCTATAGGATACGATAGGATAGGATACGATAGGATACAATAGGATAATGATTTTATGGGCTAAAAAATGCTTCACTTTTTCTTCGAACTGGGCTCGCCGTTAGGCTTGCCTAGTTTTCCTGCATTTTTACCAATGTAAAAGTGTGAAAAAATTGCGTAAGATTGTAAAATCAGAACCACTCAAGCGCTCGCCGTTAGGATTGCCACTTGAGTCTTAGGGAAAGTGTCAGCTCGCCGTTAGGCTTGCCTAGTTCTCCTGCATTCAGTATTTTACAAGTCAAAATTGATGCGAATTTTATTGTGAAAATTAAAACAATAAAAAGTATAGAAAATTTGAGAAAATTAAGATTGTAAAATCAGAACCACCCAAGCGCTCGCCGTTAGGCTTGCCACTTGAGTCTTAGGGAAAACTACCGCAGCATCTCTTCGGTAGCTGGGAAGAGATGGCGGGCAAGCACGGTCGTCCCGAATTTTATTCAAAAAAAAAAGGAAAAACTAAACAATTCTCCTCGAAAATTCTCCCATAACGAATCCCCATTAAAAAGGAGAGAGACATAACGAAAATCGGAAAAGAGGCAATTGCTAGTCGCGATAACTCTTTTTTTTTCTAATTCAATTCGTTACAATTAAAAAAATAAATGACAACATCTGACCTTTTTAGTCCTGTAGTGCAGTGCGTTCTTGGTGTAGATCTAGTTATAGACCTCGCTGTTAGCCCCACTCACACTCGCGCGACACGATCACGATCCGTCGTAACCCAAACACACAATTTTCGAAACTGCTGTTTTCTTGTCTTTTACTCAATCACTTCTCTTTCACACGGTTGACCTTTTCATTCAAACCGCGAAGTTTACATATTTTTAACGTCTCGAAAAGACTTCTTCTCCGTGACACTACTTTCCCTATTAGGTCTCGCGAAGTGACGGATCGCGTACGAGCCGCGCGAAGCTCGTACGGGCAGGGCGAACTCTTTATCTAACTCTAACTCTAACCCAGACTGTCTAATTACTTCTTTAAGAAGCGATGAATTGTTGAAACGCGATGACAGGATGTGAGTCCGTGTGACCACAAAAATGCTGATTTCAAAAATTTTCAATCACGACATTTTAGAAGCGCACGTGTCTTGTTAATAGGCAGTGAATAAAGTAATAATTACTTCGTTTTATTTCAGAGCTATTTCAGGGCCAAAACCTTAGCTCTATTTTAATTTTCCTTTAATTAATAAATCAAATATAATTTATTTAATAATTTTGCCGAAGTCCCAATTGAGTTTTATTAACATTATTTTTAATCTAATATATCCAAATGATCTTGGCTTATTATTATTATCAAGATTTGGTTTAAATATCTTTGATATCGGGATTTCTAAATATCGATAGACTATTATGAGATTTGCTAATATCTATTTGGAAATTGATTACTAAATTAATAATCTTGACTTCGTCTTTAATTTATATATTTTGTTTATTAAATATTTCCAACTAGCAACAATTGCTATAACAACTATCGAAGGTCTTTTTCATTTTTTTTTAATTTGTTTGTAATTTTGAATTTAGGTAGCCCAGATAGTCCTAAGAATTTAATTTAAATAAAAATTTTCATTTAAACAATTATTGTTTATAATAATTGAGATTTTGCGATCGCGCGGGCATCGCGAATATCAGGAGAGCATGAATTATAAGAAGTCACGCCTGACGTTTTTGTTATCTCGCTCGTCATTATTCCGATTTTCTCACCTATGTATCTCTTCTTTAGCCTATTCGCTCCATACGCGGCATATATATAGATATAGAATGTAAGTTTAAGTGATGGAGAGACA
Organism: Synergus itoensis; assembly: GCA_904066005.1. Lineage (NCBI taxonomy): Eukaryota > Metazoa > Arthropoda > Insecta > Hymenoptera > Cynipidae > Synergus > Synergus itoensis. Next base: position 38,968 of record CAJFCP010025020.1, on the reverse strand, counting down.
TTCAACTCAGTCACTAGGTGTAATGACTGATTACGCATGAACATTGTGGTAACCGGACTCTCTTTTAAATTTGAGTTGTGAGGCTTTCAATTTGTCGATTTTATAAAAATTAAGTTAATTTTAATTTACATATTCTAGAAACATATAAATTTCACCCCCTCCCCCTTAGTTAATATTTGTTCAATCAGCAAAATTTTTTTCCAACAAATTACCATTCAATAGAACTCCACTTTGCCTCAGTTTGAGTTCGATCAGACAAAGTCAAATTTCAAGGTTGGTACTCTTGAGATGAAATCCTCCAAATACAAACGAAAATTCAGAAATAGGTTAAAAAAAAGGCCGTCATTATTTTATATACAAATTTTAATTATTTCATAAGTAGAGTTTTATCAATTCGTCGCTGACAGCAGAAGGTGTAAGAATTCCTAAATCAGTAAATAAAAGATTGATATAATGTGGAGGAGTGTAGTCGACTAGTGGATGCTCCTTCCTTAGGTCCTTTTTCAAAGTGCTCGCTGTGTACTGAAAATTTGAAGTATTTTAAAATGAATAACTTGAGATAATAAAATTTAAAAATAGTCAGTTAGGAGTCGTTCAGTGCACATAATACATCACACGATGTGTAGCTATTTTTGATCCCCCCGACCACCCATGTCACACATTGTCATAAGTCTCAGACCCTTCCCTCCCCCTTCAACATCACGTCACATCTATTTTTATAAATCATTTTTGGTTAACGCGTACAAGATACAGTAAAAAAGACACTATATAATCCATAAAACAGTGTACCCGTGAAAGTTGAAAAAACCTTTGTAAAATGTAGAAAAATTAACCACGCATAAAAAGATGTGTGACGTAACGCACAGGGCAAACCCCCCCCCCTCCCAACATGACACACCTCGTCATAATTTGCCGAACCCCCCTCCCACCCATAAACTGTGTGACGTATTATGTGCACGACCCCTTATTAATAATAATAATAAAAAAGTTTTGTTTCGAATTATTTAAAATCACACAAAAAATATCCCAGAATCTCTCAAATTTTCTTAAAATGACCTAGAATATCTTGAAATTATTTAAGGATATGCGATACTTTATCATGAGAGAAATTTAGTTTCTCCAACGCTCGCAATAATAAATATTTTTTCCTAAAACTATGCCGTTTATCTCCGTCTGTACGAAACAAAGGTGAATGGCCTAGTTTTAGAAAATTATTATATGCTCTTAAAATCATTCTAAACGTCTTTAAATCGTTTTAAATATTTTTAAATCACTTAAAATGCCTAGAAATTCTTTAAAATCACCTTATTATAAATTTTTTGAAAATCTATTAAAATTTTTTTGAATTCTTTTAAAATCCATTTTTAAATCTCTCAAAATGCCTTGAAAATTTTTTAAATCACTTAAAATATCCCGAAATCTCTTCAAATTCATTTAAATTTGTTTTAATGATTTAAAATATCTTGTATTGCAATTTATATTTCTTATGTTTTAAACTAATGAAAACCAGTTTAATTTTATAAGCGCTTACTCAAAGTTAAAATAAAGCTAATCACGGTTTAAGTGATTTTTCCTTGTCTTTGATCCCCCCAGTTATACTAACATCTTAAAACTCCTTAGAATAGCATAAAAGTCTGAACGTGAACATCTATTCAAATTCTTTAATATCACTCTGTATATCTTGAAATCATATAAAATTTATTAAAATCCTTTTAAATCACTTAAAATCTTATGAAATCTTAATATTAAAATCTACAGAAATCTCTGATATTAAAGTATTTACTTTAAAGTATACATTACATTTTTTTATATAACGCAGACATGATTTACGCGTTTTATTACGCCTCTTTTTAGTTCTTAAAGTGACCGTTTACACGATTGGAGGGGCGGACTTTACGATTCTGGCTCTATAATACTCCTAAGACTATTATGAAGCTATAATTGTACAGTTCCACGCGCATGTGGATTTGCGTCGGTCTATTATTCTACTCCGATACTGCCACCTGTGTGTGGCAGTATCGGTGAAAATAATGATTTTCACAAGATTCTTTGGATGGAAAGTACATCAGAATAATGTCTCTTTCCATCCTCGTGTTCGTGTTGAACCTTTGAAAGCGGAAACGTCGAACGACGTGCACGCCAAGTCCGACGAGCAGAACTGTACCTGCTCGTTATATACACTTACTGTACATCGCGCGTCATAGTTCTATGCGAGAGACCGCTACCCCACTTTCGTGATTAGCGCGCCTGCGCGTCACGCTAGACGACCGGCTGCAAGAGTATATAAGGCGCTCGCAGTTCAACGTAGTGATCACAGAACGTGGGATTTTTCGGCCCCCACTACGCTTCCTCGTGGGAGCAATACATTCAAACGCAGCGTGTCTGTGAAAAGTCCATGTTCCACGCTGCGTATACTACCCGAAAATGCACAAAGTACTAGCCGAACTCGCCCGATCTGACGACTCAGTTTCTGCGGCTATTTAGCTATTATTTGAGTTTCGAGCTGATTTTCTGTTTTACGGAAATTCACGCGTTGACAACTAAAAGAAAGTCTTTTGCTAGTATGCATGTAACATTTTGAAGACTTGAAATATTTAATGATTATGTTTTTCAGGTTTTTTTTATGAATATTTTAGGTGATTCGATTCTAGGGGGAATATATTTTAATGAACTGGAGATTCCTAAAGGTAAAATATATTGAATATATTTTATGAGAATTTGAGGTTAGGTTAATGCCAAGTGGTTACATTTTTCATTATTTATGTTTTATTTTTTAATTGATTTTAAATATTGTAAAGTTAAAATGATAGTAAATGGTAATTATTTTTGATTTATTTAATTAATCAACGTTTTTACTGTATAGACACCTCTAATAATTACTTTTATTTTCAAGCTATTATCTTTAGGCTGTGACGTTGCAGATTTCTGCAAGTCACAAAAATTAAATCTATTTTCATTTATTAAAGAATTAATGCTTCTGTTCTCTCGCTGAAGGTAAAGAAATTCAGCACTCCTCTTCGTTTACCTCATTTTTCCGTATCCATGATGTTTTCTATTTTAATTTAATTTCTTTTACACTACCTTATATCGCTTTATAATCCGTTATTTTATGTATCCTTTTTATTAGTATTTTTGTTTATCTTTTTTTTGTTGTTTATATTTTTGTATATCTTTTTGATTATTTTTTTTTTGTTGTAAATTCCCTAATTTCGTGACCATGAGTGGAAGTCGTAGAGGATCCAGCCATCTTCGTTATCAGCCAATTTAATTCACCATGACCAATATCTTCGAATCTTCGCCATCACTAGCTTCCTGTGGATCATCTTATCTTTTATCTCTTATCTTATCACCATCCCTCTTAACGTCCAAAACAGAGATGTGAATTCTGTCAATAATGGACAGATGGATTGGTGTTGGTCTTCCAAGTTCTAGGCGCATCCCTGACAAGGATTGACCGTGGCTATTTTACCACAAAATTCTATGGCCAAGAATAGGTAATTTAGCCTAAAAAGTTATCGTTACTTCTTATTTTGTCTTTGTCTGTGAGCAGACGTATTTGGCTTTTAATGCCGTTTATCTGGAGCAACGAAGAATCCATTTTCCATCTGCGGTTCGAAGCAAGGATTCTCTAGTCTCCACCGGATCCCTAAACTACAGACAGCCCTGAAAAACATGAAAGGTTCATGTATCTCAATTCCCCTCATGTGAAGGAGTTTGGAATCTCTCTTTCTCCTAACAGTGGCTGATAAGGAGTAGTGAAGAAGAAAAAGGTAGGACACCGGATGGACGAATAAGAAGCGGACCTCATCGGCTATCCTTCTCCTAACCATGCGAAGTTATAGGAATTGTGCTTACGCGCATCAGCCCTTTCCCCTAATTTGTAATTTCCCCAAGCTAACGAGCTTCTGTGCGAACTTAACTCTCGCTCTCTTGATTTGTAAGTCAAAGTGAAAGCACGTAGCCTCGATTTTTGTGAATTTATTCTCATTTAGATTTTCTTTTCTTCATTTGTTCGAGTCATTGAGGTAGGATTCAATCCTTTCAATGGTTTAGCCAGGTGTATTTTACCTTTTCTTGTTATTTTATGTACAATTGTTTAATAATCTACGATTTTTATTTACTCCTTGGCTAAATCATCCAAATTCTATTATTTTTTGAATACATGTATATATTGAATTTCTTATTGTTGATTGATTTATTCTGTGATTTATTTGAGTATTGATTTTAGTATGTATCTTTAAATTATTTAATAATCTGGAGTGCCGAAGCCTGAAATTTAAATGTTTGAGATTTTAAAGTATTAATTAGAAATGTTAATTTAGAATTATTCCCAGTCATTTATTTGAATATTTACCTTTTAAAATATGTATTCATCAGAATTTTGCTTTTGTTTCTTTTGCATCCCTTGCTTACCATATAGTCACTTTAATTTTATGAAAATTAATAGCTTCCCTGGATTTATTAATTCCCGGTTATTAATTTTTCTCTTACCCTTTTGCTTACCCTTTCGCTTACCATTTTGCTTATCAAACCCCTTTTTCTTAATTAATAAATAATTATATTGTAAGCCCCGTTTATCTTTTGTTTGGCGTTTGAATATATTTGTAAATATGTGTAGATTTAAAACAAAAGGTTCCCCAAAATTTGTTAAACTCCTTTTTATCGATAATTTGCTTATCTCTTGCTTACCATATAATTTAAATTTGAATACCTTTTTTACATTCTCATCAGAGAAGGTATTAGATTTGTGTAAAATTTGACCCCCCCAGTTTTTGTCAAATGTCCACGTTTTGGGACCCCCTGAACCCGAAAAACATGTTTTTACGAATGTGTCTGTCTGTCTGTGTGTCTGTGAGTCTGTAGATTTTTAGTTTGTGAGCACGATAACTTTCGAAAGAATTGACCGATTGGATTGGCCTTTGGTATACTCTTTTAGTATCCTAAAATGAAGGTCAAGTTCTTTGGCCAGCCATTTTGGATAAAAATTCAAAAAGTTGGACCATTTTGAAAATTTATGAAATCACTTTTTTTTTAATTTAAAAATTTTATGCACGGATGTTCGTAGTACTCAAAAAGTCGAACAATTCTTCCTAATGACTTTTTTGGATAAAAAAAAATTGAAAGACATAACATTTTGAAAATCCAAAAAAATGAAAGAAAACTTAAACTAGAAGCCAAAAAACGCACGATATGAAAAAAAGTCTAAAGATGAAAAATGTTTCTTTTTGAACGCCCTATAGGATAGGCATAACAACTTTTTGAATTTCCTCAAAAAATCGAAAATTCAAATTTTGAGCCAAATGACGCGAGATGCAGAGAAAATGATAAGAAACATAATTATTGGTCTTAGAAAGATCTACAAGTTATCTTTTGGCCACTTTTCAATAGGATGAGTAGTTTTCTTTTTAATCATGAAAAATATTGTTAAACAGAGCCGAGTGCGAAGCGCAAGGTTTAAATCAAATATCGAGCGCGAAGCGCGAGTGCCCTGATGAGAATGTGCTCCTTAAGGTCGATAGAACCTTAAGTAAATTAGTCTTCTTTTACATTCAAAGCTTTAATTTAATTTCATTTAAATTTAATATAATTAAATTTAAATTTAAAGTAATTAAAAAAAAACATGTAGGTACGAGCGTCCTGTAAGGTGCAAGCGCGAAGCGCGACGTGTAAATATTTTCGGAGCGCGAAGCGCGACGATCGAACTATATTCGACCCCCCGCGCGCCGTAGGTGCGCTCATTTTTGCGAGCGAAGCGCGCGATGAGAATGTGCCCGCGAAGCGGGCAGATTTTTTTATATATTATTATTGTAACTTCTCTGTTTAACGAACTTTATAATCTGTTTATGAAATAATAGTTACGTAATCATTTTGAAATTAAGCACATGTTCTTAAGAATGTTGAAAGTTGTTTAGAATCAAATTTTATATTTTTTTAACGATTGAATGTTTGAATTTTAATAAATTGTTATATATTATCTTTTAAATTTATATTTGATCTGAGCTTTGTAATTTTGGAAACCCCACCCCTCTACCATTATTTGTTAGTATTTGAAAAACTAAGTTAACCATTTTCTCTTGTTATAAACCCTAAATTTTCATTTGTCTTTTGTCATTTATTTCTTCAATATCTCTTTCTGTATTATTAATTTGATGAAAAATGCGAAGTTATCCCTACTTTTATCTTATTATCTCATTATCTCTTTCTCTGGAATATAAATTCCCATACCGTTATCTCTTTTCGTATGTTTCAATCAAATTAATTATTTTGTCCCAAGAAAGGACTGGCGCCCAAGTATTTATCTGTATCTTTGTTAATTATCTTAAATTTATCTATAAACTGTCTTAAAAATTATCTTTGAATTTGAATTTATTTATTTTCAATTTTATATTTTTCTTTTCTTCTCATTTAATTTTAAATGTCTTATTTTCTTATTTACAGTCTGTTCAAAAAGAGTGTGTGGTCTGTATTTTTAAAACTATTGGAGATTTTTGAACGTTTTTTTTTTTAAATTAAAGTACGTTCAAAGGACTAATACGCGTTTATGATACCGCTTCAGTATCGCTCGAACCGTCCGAGAGAACGCACGCGAACGAAAATGAATTCTGTTTACGCTAAACGTTTTGAAGCCGTCTTCTTATGTTCCCATCCAAAAGGACCAAAAATGTCCGTCGCAGCGGCTGCTAAATACTTAAAAAAGTCACAGTCGTTCATTATGAAGTGGGTTGAGCGGTATAAAGTCAGTGGAACTGTCGACGATCTTCCTGAAAGAGGAAAAATGCGTGCAACAACCAGCAAGGAGGACAAAGCGATCGTGCAGCTATTCAAGCGTACCCCCACTCTCGGTTTGCGAGATGCCAAGGCTATACTAGCCAAAAAGGGAGTACACATTAGTATTAACACCATACGAGAGCGATTGGCCGAATCGAAGATGCAGTACCGTAGCACGAGGCAAAAACCCCTACTCTCAGAAACCCATATCGAAAAACGGAAGGCATGGGCTGCTGAAAATCTCGACCGGGACTGGTCGAACGTTATTTTTTCTGATGAAGCGTCGTTCTGGGCATGGGTTCCCATTAAGTATGCCTGGTCTACGGCTGGCAGTAGATTTCTCCAGCGGACCATTAAACACCCAGTGAAGGGCCATGTTTGGGGATGCTTCTCTGAGCGCGGTTTTGGATGTTTGGAGCTCTTCACCGAGAACCTCAACGCTCAGAAAATGTTGCAGATATACCAACGTGGTCTTCTAAGGTCTGCAAAAAAGATGTTTGGAGCCGATAACACCGATTGGATCTTGCAAGAGGATAACGACCCGAAACATCGAAGCCGTCTCTGCAGCGCTTGGAAAGAGGAAAATGACATCACGACCTTGGACTGGCCATCACAGTCCCCAGATGCAAATCCAATTGAAAACGTCTGGCGTATCTTGAAGAGGAAGCTTGCCGGAAAACGTGTCTTCACCCTAAAACAGCTGTCACAAAGAATTAAAAAGTTATGGCTAGATTTACCAACGAACTATGCCGAAAAATTAGTTGAAAGTATGCCAAGAAGGTGCCAGGCCATTCTGGACAACGATGGAGACTGGACCATTTACTAAGTGATTACGTATTAGTACTTTGAAAGTACTTTAATTTAAGAAAAAAAACGTTCAAATATCTCTATTAGTTTTAAAAATACAGACCACACGCTCTTGTTGAACAGACTGTACTCTTATCTCAATTAGGGTCCCTTGTGAACCACTTTAGAGACTTTTAATTTATTTATTTAAATTAAAAAAGTGGGCGTTACAAGGCGGGAAAATTTAAATTACAATTTTATTATTCACATATTAAGGCCATGTGATACTTTAAAAATTTTTCGATTTTATTGATTTTCAATTATACCAATTATTCTCCCACAAAAATGAATATTTTGCCGAGAAATTTTAGAGAATGATAGAGAACATTGAAATGGAGATTTATTGACTCCGTTTAGTTTAAATCATGAAAAAAAAGTTCTTGCGTGCTAAAATCTGTAATGCATTTGTCACTTTGAGGTTAGGTGCGCTATACTTTATACAAGTTTATTTAAAAAGTGCGAAATATTGCAGTCTAATAATTTGAAAAACGCAAATATATATAATGTAACATGGCTGTTACAACATGCCCCCCTCAGGGCCCACATCTTGGGTCGGCACTGGTCGGCCGGGGGATCCGACGTTGGTCGGACTCGGCCGATCTCTCACGAGGACGACCGGCTGGCCGTGAGGGAGATCAGACTCCGTCGATGCTCCTAATGCTCTTGGCGTCCTTCGCGATTTCTCTCGGGCTGTTCGAGTTGTGGCTTTGGTTTTTGATGCTGTCGCCGGATCGGTGTGTGCTTTGGACGCTCGAATATTAAACTGAACTTAGTGCGGTGGGTCGGCACTGGAACGCCTACGCCGCCCGTTGTTGTGTTGTTGGAGTCGCGCAGTTTGGAGCGGACTTGTCGGTCACGTCGGCGAGACGCGCCCCGAGGTATTTATCGACTTTCTTCTCCCCATCTAGGTTTTGGAATTACGGCGAAACGGCAATGTAAGTCCTGAATAAACTCGTTGTTATTAAGTGAGTTGATCTTATTTCGCCTCACGGCTCACGATCTTTCCCTTCCACTCCTTGGTTAATCCTTCCAGATTACACCTGGCGCCTAACAGTAAAAAATCCACCAATTGTCCTAATCCCAAGCCGTGAGGGAAATATATGAAGTGAGAAAAAGGAGAAACAATTTCTTTTGTTTCTGTTGACTAAAATACTTCGTTCTGCCAGAACGGATAACCCATACCACAGGACGCGACAAGGTCCTGCGTAGTGCTAACGCAAAGAAATAAATGTGTCTTGTTTTTCAGATTAATTTTGGAATTTCAATGGAAAATAAAAATGTTCTTGTCCGAATAAATTGACATTTCGGGTGTTTTCTATTTTTCGCGTATGTCTTTTCGCCTTTTCAGGAAGTGAAAGTGTGATTAGGAAAGTTTAGGTAAAGAGCGAAGTGAAAAATCGCTAAATTAGAACCAAAAAAGGGAAGTAAAATCAAATCGCGAAGGAAAATAGAAGTTAGAGAAAATCTGAAAATAAAAAGCTTAAAAATAAGAATATAAAAAATTGGGAATTTGGAATAAAATTGTTTGAAAGATTAAAAGTGAGAATATTTTATGGAATTCGCGAGAATAAATTCCAAGATTATTTCCAGAAAGTGGCTAACCGTTAGGCGAGTATATAAGCGTAAACAGGGGGGTCACCTCTGAGTTTGAGCGTTATCTCAATAAATATCGATCGCTCGACGAAAATAAGTACATTTTCGGATTCTAGAATCTGGAATATTTCAAGAATAAAATTTAGACAGTTTTGTATACAAGGTGGCGATTTAAATCGCACAAATTCATTTTGAGTGAGATTGAATTTTCCTAACGGGTAGATAAATAAGAACCAATGCAACTCAGGTCAGGAAGGAGAACTCAACCCAAAATGGCGGAATCTGGCTCGAGTCAGACAGACAAATTGACAGGTGCCAGTTCGGATGACCTGCAAGGGGTATGCGGAGGAAAAATAACCCCTTTAAATACTGGGAACTTATTAAGTAGATCGCCACGATCTCTCGGCCGCGGTAGAGGATTTTTATTGCGAAAAGAAACCGGGTTGGGAAATAGATCGGAATTAAATGAAAATAGGAACCTACCAAGACAGGACTTGAGCACAGATGAGTATAGAAACGTGCAACAACAAGGGATAAATGAATTTAGAGATGCTCAACGTCAAACATTGGAGTGAGACCATACTGGCCTACCTAACCAAACAATTGGAGCGATGACAGGCGCGATACCACGAACAGTGGTATCGCTACTTTTAGACAGACAGATTTCGGGCCAAGTAAAGAACTTGGTAATAGAACAACAAGTTTAGATTCGTTTCGCGAAGTAAATACCCAATATGTAGAAATGATTCACGCGGTGTTAGATGATAGGAAAAAACCGACCACCGAACAAACATTAGAATTATTAAAGATCAGAGAATTACTGAATAGACATTTCGAGTCAATCGATAGGGATCAACCTCTATCAAAAGAAGAATTGCGAAATAGACTAAGCGAAAAAGAATTTAATTCAAATCCAAGGAAAAATAGTAGGCAAAATGTCCAATTTGACTCTATCGAAGAAAGCGAAACCGATGGAGGCAGGTCGCGAATTAATAATAAAGAACGGCAAGCCTATAGAAACCCGAGGAGGGAAATGGATTCAGATAACAGTAATTCCGAAAGACAAAAAATTAGGATAACACAAAATAGATCGCGTAGGGTAAGTCCACGTGAGAGACCGGTTCGTAGGTCAAGGATATCCTCCAATGAGAGAGATTTGGAGTTCGATGAGGAACAACCACACCCCCCAGAATCAATCCCTGCGTCGTATTTTCCTTTTGGAATGGTCCAAACACCATTCCAAATTATGTCAGGATGGCCGTTTAAATTCGCGAATAATAAAATGGATAGCCCCGCTCAATTTCTCGAAGATGTAAGAAGATTTAAAGCAGGCTACAGAATCGATGATCGCGACATGTTAGAAAACATGGACGCGTTGTTAAAGGACGAAGCCAAAGATTGGTTCGTGGTTAACAGAAGATCATGGCGCACACTGTCAGATTTCATGACAGATTTTAGAAACGCATATCTGGATGAAAAATTTCTTGAGGAAATTAATCAGAAAATAAGATTCTGTAATCATAGACAAGGTCAGGACATAGTATCATACTTGACTGAGATTAGAAAATTATTTGGCAAGCTGCACCTTCGAAGAACTGGTTAATTTAGGTAAAGAATGGGAAACCGAAGTAGTTAAAAGTAAAATTAGAGGTCAGATTATTAATGTAACTGAAAATAAAGTGACAGACAGATACTCGGACAAAAGACAAGAAACTTTTACACAGAACAGAAACTCAAAACGGTACAATAACCAAAACCTGAGACAGCCGGTTTCGGGAGGTTTTGAAAGACGTTATAACTCGAACCAAGTCCAAATAAGGGAAATCGAAAACAAGGGAGGCAGCGAGCAAGAATTACAAGCGATTGAACCTCCAAGCGTGGAGATAAAGCGTGCGAGCGAAGATAATGTGCCGATAATAGAACCCCCTGAGAACCAACAAAATAGGGTGGAGGTTAGAAAAAATCAAAGGCCACTAAATCAAAATAGGAATAGAACCAACGAGGGAAATAATAGGGAAACGAGAAACACCCAAAGATGTTTCATTTGCGATAAACAAGGACACTTAAGGAAGGATTGCTGGTTTAGGAATCAAAATTCGGGAAACTAAGAGGGAGGGCCTCGGTAAACATAGGCGCCGAAGCCAGACCGCCAGAAAAATTAAATTCGGATGAAAATCAGGAAAAAGAGACCAGACTGCACATAATAATAGGATACGAAACCGAATTATTTACAATGCTAGTGGATACAGGAGCAACGCACTCCTACGTAGGCAAAGAAATGATACGGAAGATTAAAAAATCAAAAATCAAAGTATCAGAGCCTATATCAAATAAACTGATAGTAGCTAATGGAGAGACAGTAGAAATAACAGATCAGGTTTCAATCCCAGTACGGATTGGCGGCGAAAATACAAGAATCCTGGTTAGGCTGGTTCCTGAGTTGAAAACAGTCGGAATTTTGGGAACAGACATGCTGAAAGCTCTCAAAATTACCCTTGACTATGATAATGAAGTTTGGTGGTTACCAAACAATCCCAGGGTTAAATTCAGGATGGAATGTAAAAAAAGGTACAACAAAAAACCTTAATTTATCTATGATTTCGGAGAGAACCCAAGCTCCGAAAACTAATTCCCGAAGATTCACACTGGAGGTACCAGGAATACCTTGGTATTGGTATCAGAGTTTGGCGGAGGACGACAACAAGAAAGAGAGAGCGGAGTCGAGTCAAGAAATTCCAAGGTTAATGGAATGGAAACTTAGTAAAAATCGGAAGAAAAAAGAATTAAGAAAATTAAAAAACCTAATAGAAGGGAATGCTAAAAGGAATTGGCAAGAATTTAAGGATAGAGTTTTAATTCAAGAGAACCAAAAAAAGGGGAAGGTCAAGAAAAACGGACTTGTAAAGGAAAGTCATGAGATAGTTGCAGGAATATGCGAATTAAATGAAAGCCAACAACAAAAATTGGCAAAATTGCTAAAAGCAAAAATAAAACCTGAAATAGGAAAACGACATGGAACGACACATCTAACAAAACATAGAATAGACGTGCAAGGACACGCACCTATTAAACAGAGATGTTATCAAGTAAGCCCGAAGATAAGAGAAATTATCTTCGAGGAAATAGACAAAATGTTAGAACAAGAAATTATTGAACCATCTTGTTCGGATTGGTCAAATCCAATAGTAATGATAAAGAGGCCAAATGGGAAATATAGATTTTGCCTAGACTTCAGGAAAATAAATAGCATAACCAAGAAAGATCTGTATCCAATACCGATAATGGATGAAATTTTGGATACGCTAAGAGCTGCAAAATATATTCCAAAAATCGATTTGAAATTAGCATATTTGCAGATCCCCCTAGAAGATAACTCCAAGCCGTTAACCGCGTTCTCGGTTCCGGGTAAGGGCATGTTTCAGTTTAGAAGAATGCCCTTTGGATTAACAAATGCACCGGCCACGTTCCAGAGACTTATGGACAAGATTATAACCCCAGAGCTCAAGCCATTTGTTTTCTGTTACCTTGACGATATAGTCATCGTAACACAAAACTTCGAAGACCATATTAAATATCTGGAGGTGGTCCTGGACAAGGTTAACGAGGCAGGGCTAATAATCAGCCCAGAAAAATGTGAATTCGGATGCTCCGAAGTAAGATACTTGGGTTTCACAATAGATGAAAGAGGACTTCGTATAGACGAGGAAAAGTTGAAACCAATATTGGATTTCCCAGCACCTAAAAATATCAAGCAGTTACAAAGGTTAATAGGGATGACTAGTTGGTACAGGAAATTTATCCCACATTTCGCAGAAATAGTAGAATAATTTAATAGACTACTAAGAAAGGATAAAAAATGGGAATGGGGTTCAGACCAACAGGAAGCACTGGAAAAAATCAAGAAACTATTAACCTCAGCACCGATTTTAAGACGTCCAGATTTTAGGTACCCGTTCCAGTTGGAAACAGATGCTAGCACAACAGAGCTAGGAGCAGTGCTAACGCAAAATGTGGAAGGCGAAAATTATGTGGTAGCCTATGCGAGTAGAGGTTTAAATAGCGCTGAGACCAGATACTCAGCATCGGAATTAGAATGCTTAGCCGTGGTATGGGCGATAAAAAATTTAGACCATATCTAGAAGGTTATAGTTTCAAGGTCATGACTGATCACCAGGCTTTGAAATGGCTTCATAACCTAAAAAATCCGACAGGCCGGTTAGCTCGCTGGGCTTTGGAGCTGTTGGAATATAATTATGAAATAATCTATAGAAAAGGTAGCTCAAATCACGTGCCGGATGCATTATCAAGAAGAAACGAGGCCGCAAAATCGATAACTTTCGCGTTAGAAACGAGCATAGAGAAAACAACTCTAGATCTGAAGGACGAAACAGACGACTGCTATAAAATAAAGATCAGACAGGTTATTAAAAAACCCGAAGAAAACCAAAATTGGAGAGTGCGAGACGCTCAGTTATATTTTTACAGGCCAGATCCATTAAAATCCAAATTACTCCCTGATTTAAACCCATGGAAATTGGTAATACCAAGAAGACTACGACGTCGCGTCCTAGAAGAAAACCATGATAGTCTGCAAGCGGGTCATCTAGGATCTGAAAAAACGTACGCGCGGATTGCGGAAAATTATTTTTGGCCTGGTAGTTACTCAGAAACGTTAAAATACGTGAAAGATTGCAGGGTTTGCTAAAGGGTTAAAGCGAATAACCAACCAAAGATGGGATTCATGGGCAAACGAATAATCGAGGAACCGTGGACATTCGTGACAGCAGATATCATGGGTCCACTTCCGGTAACCAAGAAAAATAGGAACCAATACATTCTAGTATTTGTTGACAATTTTACTAAATGGGTGGAAATAATTCCGTTAAAGAAAGCAAACGGAAATACAATAGAAACCGAATGCCATAAGCGTATAATTTCGCGTTGGGGAACACCGAGAATTTTACTAACCGATAACGGGACAGAATTTGTCAATAAAATAATGCGACAATTGGCGGAAAAATTCGGCATCAGACATGCGACAACGCCAAAATACTATCCGCAGGCAAATCCCGCGGAAAGGTACAATAGAACGATTAAACAAATCATCAAGACCTATATCGAGGGTGATCATGCGTCTTGGGATGAACACATAGAAGATTTGCAGTTTGCAATGAATACTAGTAAGAATGCAGCGACAGGATTACACCGGCATTCTTAAACTTAGGTAGAAAATTACAACCAAATCAATCGTTAAGAGCGGAAATAGAAGAGTCCGAAGATATAGTATTTCAAGAAGCCGATAAATGGACTGATAGGCTGAGAAAATTACAAGTTATTAAAGAAGAGGTCCAGAAAAACCTAGATAGGATGAACGATAGGCAAGCAAAGTATTATAATTTAAGAAGAAGGCCACTAGAGTTTAAGGTAGGAGATAAAGTCCTAAAACGCGTAAATAAATTGTCAAGTAAAATAGATAATAAAGCAGGTAAACTATACGACAAGTTTGAAGGTACATTCGTTATTAAGAGAAAAATCTCACCAACGGTTTACGAATTAAAAGATAGTAAAGGTAAAAGTATAGGATTATGGAATGTCAATGACATTAAGTTAGAAAAAGCATAGTTAAGGCAGGCACACGCAGTGACATTGTTTGACGACAGTGACTTATTGACCTCAAAGGACTTTATTCGATTTTCTGGCAGAGCGTTTTTACTTTGAACAACCTATTGGACGGTACTTTCCTTTTTTGTCCCTTAGGAACGCAAAGGGACAATGTGACCTTTGCCTGAAGAAGCTGAGGGGGGAGTCGTTCGACCTGCACGCCCCCTCATGCAAGGCCCTCGATTAGATGCGGCGGCGACAGATAGGGGAAGATGCCGCATATATCCTCTATCGCCCACATCGCCATTTCCGGCAATGGGTCAATGCCGAACTCTACCCGGCGGAAAGCCGGAAGAGGTTGGAGCGTTAGCAGGCTTTATGGGAGGATCGGCTGGCTCATGCTGGGATGCCCTTTGACCAGGCTCGTTGGGAGTGTATATTCCCAGTCGAGTTGGCGGAGCAGCGAGAGGCTGAGGCGGCAGCAACCGTACTGGAGTGGGCCCAATTTAAGGAGGCAAGGGACCGGGAGGTCCAGGAGCTCGTGGAGAGTTTGAGACAATTAAGGGCCGATTGGCCGAAAGCATCGGCCATGCCCAAGGCCAGATCAATTTAATAAACCCATGTTGGGGGAGGAGATAGTGTTCTCCTCCTTCCTATTATAATAAATTGAATAAACGTACATTACGACTTTTTACTTCAGCCCAACCATACAGTTTGTTTTTGTATGAATGTTTCAGGTCAGAGGTCCAGTCAGGGGAGTCGGAGATTCCGGTGGAGGCGTTTCGTTGTCAGTTTTGTGGAGGTCTAATCCCAGGCCGGCTCTACCTATTTCACGAAACCTTTAGCGAAAAAAGGCCTTACAAACATAGACATAACTTCGTTATACCAAACGTTGACAGGACAGGTTACAAGAAGGCTAATTGGGGAAAAATTAGAGAATCCCTAAAAGAGGTTTTAAAGATTAGGTAGGAGCCGAGCTTGAAGAGGAAGTTGGAGGACATCAAGGATGATGTTCTGGAATTGGAGATAGATCCGGAATCGGTTCGGGACCTAATGTCGGACCTGGACCCAGTTTCGGGTATGGACCCGAACTCCCACAGAGGGGGGGGGGTGTAACATGGTTGTTACGACATGCCCCCCTCAGGGCCCACATCTTGGGTCGGCACTGGTCGGCCGGGGGATCCGACATTAGTCGGACTCGGCCGATCTCTCACGAGGACGACCGGCTGGCCGTGAGGGAGATCAGACTCCGTCGGTGCTCCTAATGCTCTTGACGTCCTTCGCGATTTCTCTCGGGCTGTTCGAGTTGTGGCTTTGGTTTTTGGTGCTGTCGCCGGATCGGTGTGTGCTTTGGACGCTCGAATATTAAACTGAACTTAGTGCGGTGGGTCGGCGCTGGAACGCCTACGCCGCCCGTTGTTGTGTTGTTGGAGTCGCGCAGT
>CAJFCP010025016.1:18590-29804 GCA_904066005.1 Synergus itoensis | reverse complement strand
GTACTCGGACACTGGACGGAAAGAATAAGGGTTTCTGCCCGAAACTATGAAACCTTAAAACTTGGTACACTGAAACTCCCATTGTGGTCAATCATATTACCGACTTCTTTGGAAGTTGGGTTCGCTCCCAAGTATAGATGAGGGAAGGTGAGGAGTTAAAAGAGAGGCGCCGCGAGCTCGGTAGTGCTCGGCAGTACCGTAGCCACAAAGTGGGAAGTACCCTAAGCGAATTATTTCGTTAGCGCATAATCGCCCTGCTGAAAAAGTTCCATTGGTTACCATTGTAAATTATTCATATTCAATGGTAATGAATCATATTAAATGAAAGTAATAGTTCAATTTTTGGGCGATGATTCAAAATGAATCATATTCAATGATATTTAATGGCAATCGCATTCAATAGTAACAATTACCATTGATTTTAATCATAATAAATCATTTTGAATATTATTTCCAACAAAATTCAATTTAATAATTATTTGTTTAAGGGCATGCTCTATGCTCCGAAAATGAAAAATTTTTCCATGGTCACCATGGCCAAACGCAATGATATGTATATCGCTCTGAAAGTTTGGAATATAGGAAATAAGACATTAAATTACGTTATGAAATTTATTTTGAGTAGAAATTTTGAAAAAAATTATTTCAGTAAAAAATAAACATGTAAAATTATTTGATTTTTGTGGTAATATTACCACTCGAGTGGTAATATCCTATTTTATCAATTTATTATAAATGGACTTATTTTTCCAAATTACAAACATTTATGTTTCATAACGTGCTTTAGTGCTTTTTATATAATCTCCCAAATTTTCAACTCGATATCTCAATCCGTGTGGACTTGGTGAGCTCGGAAAAAAATAAAATAATTTTACATGTTTATTTTTTACTGAAAAAATTTTTTTTTCAAAATTTCTACTCAAAATAAATTTCATAACGTAATTTAATGTCTTATTTCCTATATTCCAAACTTTCAGAGCGATGTACATATTATTGCGTTTGGCTATGGTGACCATGGAAAAATTTTTCATTTTCGGAGCATATAGCATGCCCTTAATAATATTTCATGAATTTTAATAACTATTCATTAAAATTACCCAATAGTATTTTATTGAATGTTCTTTTGTGAATTTTAATGAATCGTGAATGGAATGGTCGCCAGTGATATTCTTTTGAATAGTATTTTACAAAATCTAATAGTTGCTTATAGAAATTATTCAGAGCACTGGTGCCAAGGTCGATAGTTACGGCACTGCATGGGTGGACTAAGCTCCGCCTGCGCCAACTAAATAAGGGTTTCAGTGTATAATGTATAAATTTATAATTGATAGCTTAAATTTTTGTATTTTTAGTTTGTAACTGTGTTGTCATCACATTACAATTTTGAACAATAATTTATTATGATAAATGTTCTTTAAATTTTCATACAATTTCTCAAGGAACTTAAGAATTTTCTTAAATGTACACAAGAAACTAATATTAATAAAGAAATAAAAACATTAATAATTGATCTTTGAAGTTTATTTTCAACATTTAAATAACCGGCGATACTATTACTACTACTCTGAAGTTGGTTGAAAGTAACCTATAATAACGTGCTGAAAACGGCCATTTATGTCACAGAAAAGCGTGACTTAAGTGCGGATTTAGGTCACAGTGTGCTATAAAAAGAGTTGAACGATTTTAAAGTTTCAAAAAGATTCAAAGATTTCAAAACATGTATTTTAATAATTTTAAAGCATTTCAAAGACTTTTTAAAAAGATTTTGAAGCGATTTTAAATGACTTCATGTGATTTCAGTCATTTTTAAAAGTTTAAAAAGATTTTAAAGAACTGACAGAGTTTTACAGTTTTTAAAAAGGATTTTAAAAGAATTCAAGAGATAAAAAAATGCAAAGTATCAGATAAAAATATTTTCAGCTGTAAAAGTTTGATTTTCTTTAATATTTTAATTATCCGGAAAATTTTTTTCGAACCTAAAATGAACGGATATTATTCTATAACTCCAATGTCAATAATTTTTCATGTGAACAAATTTTATCAATTGAAAAAAGACGAATAGGTGACGACCTATGATGACTGATAAATAGAAAAGATTAAAACAGAATTAGAACAGAATAAAAAAATATTAAAAACAGAACGAATGTAAGGATTCCAAGCATCTTGGTCTTCAAAATATAATTTTTATCGTATGTTGTAAATTGTTATTACAAAACTTAGATTATTAAAAAAGTGGAAAACTTAAAAAATATTTACGGTATACGAGAGATTATGGTACTCACCATCAAGAGGTTCCTCCTTTATGAGAACCTTTGTATCCTCTTCAGTACGATCATTCCGCTCTTTCCTATCTCGGTGATCACCTCGATCACCACGTTCACGATCTCTCTTATCCCGTTTTCGTTCCCTGTCCCTTTCTCTATCAGTACTACGTGATCTTCTACGTTTGCGATCACGATCCCGATCTCTTTCTCCTCTCTCCCGTCTTTCTCTAGGAGGTCGTTCTATTTCTTCTATATCAGGATCAAATCCTCTTTCCCTGCTGCGCCTTCTCTTCCGCTCACGAGACCTAGTCCTGCTTCTTCGCTTTCTTTCTCGAGATCTTCGTCTTTCCCTATCCACACCACGATCACGTTCCCTAAATTAACATACAACATTTATTAAAAATAGTTTGTTATTACTTTACTCTGGATTCATTTTTAAAGTAAAGCTTAATTTCATATTTTTGAAGTTGGTGAGGACAGACCTTACAGCCCCTAATTGAAAAAGTTGGGTACATATGGAACTTCTTTTAAGATCAAAGGATACTTAGTTGGATTTTCAACAGATTTTTTAATTAAAAATTGTTGATTTTTTTAACCAAAAAAATAAATCTTCAGCGGAATTGTTTACTTTTCAATTTAAAAAATCGATTTTCAACTAAATATTTAAATTTTCGAGGACAAAACTGTATTTTCAATAAATAAAATTAATTTTCATCTTAAAAAGTGAATTTTTAATGAAATTTTTTCTTTCATTCAAAACAATTGATTATTAAATAAATAGATTGAATTTTCAAATAAATAAATGAGGAAATGAGACTTTTCTTGAAAACAGAAAAACAGCCCAGTGGGCACAAAATTTGGCGACGTCTTTACGACATACTTACGACATTTTTGCGACATCGTAAAGACATGATACGTCCATGCCGTTAAGATGTCTTTACGATATCGTTACGACATTTTTACGACATGGACATAGGATGTCTTTACGATGTCGTAAAAATTTCGTAAGGATGTCGTAAAGACGTCGCCAAATTTTGTACCCACTGGGAGGAGAGACTGTGAAGCCTCTAATTTGTTAATTTTGTAAACATGTATTAGAATAAAATTAATTTTCACCTTAAAAGTGAATTTTTAAAAGAACAGTTTGCTTTTCAACTGAGAAGCGGATTATTATCTAAATATTAAAATTTTCTACAAAGTTGAGTGAGTTTTTAAAGGAAAAATTTACTAGGATACTTGGACAAAAAAAACCTTAGTCGATTTTTAGTTTCTCAAATTCAGTGTCCAAAATTTATTGGGAATTTGACGAGATTTCAAGATTCAGAAATGAAATAATACATTACACATCGCGAGGCGAAAGTCCTCATGCAAACTCGCGTGAAGTTGGCCGCACGAGGCCGAAATGATTGCGACTTCACGTTATCTCGCGTGATATATACTTTTTTTTCCATAAAAACACGAAATTTGGTAGCTTGAGTACATGAAGTAAATGCATAATTATAATCGGATAATTTTTTAAAAGATCACAAGTATTTGAGTATATTAAATCAATTCAACTGATTTTAACCATCGACATAAATATATGAACGGCTAATCCATAACCTGTCTCTTTCTGATTTTCCTTTCATCAGTCGGTAATGCAGTGAACTAAGGAAGAGGGTACCATTGTTGCTCTATTCCTATGAGATTGTGAGCTCTTGAGCATACTATCAACCTATCACAGGCGCATAAGTAAATTTACCCAAGTGTTTTTCAACTTTCACAATATTATAGCATAGCGTGTTGTATTCTATCGTGACCCGACAGGTCACGAAAGCCGCCATTTACGATTTTAGTGTAGAGAAAGAAGGTGAAAGTTACAACTTCCAAAAATGGGTGAAATAGGTGAAAAAAAGTGTATACGTGATAACCTGTGATGATTCGTAATGGGATAATTTGAGTTGGTGGGTCCCTAAAGGGCCCTAAAATAGCCCATTCCACCTGGTGCTCAGGCTGCAAGCCAAATGTGCCATACCCGTCCTCAGAACAATACCCTGGACTGTCACTTTTATTGAGTTAGCCCTCAATGTTTTTCTCGTATGAACCTCTTACGGGGTCAAGCATACTCTAAAGACAGTGGCAGAGGCCTACCTTATTTATGAACCTCTGTCCCGGCACTGCCTCTTTAGCCAGGCATAGCTCCGACACAGTGGCAGAGGCCGAACTTTTTGCGAGCCGTCTTGCCCCCAATATCCATACACGGAGAGAAAAATCTAGGTATTAGCATGTGAACATTTGTTACGCTTTAATAGCAAGTATTTCTCTTGGAATATATTCTTGGATGCTTCCATTAATCTCAAGATGCAATCCCATGAAAAATAAGCACAGCTCACATGCAAAAATGCAAAGAATTACTTGGGTTAATAGCAAGGAGTAGTATAAGGAGACATATCAAAGTTATTGGACATGTCGTTGTTTTCTGGAATAATTAATTCACTACACTTAATCTCAGCGCCTCTGCGCCCGTACTGTGTATTAATAAAATAGAAGTTTATCTGACAGAGTCAGAACAAACTTTAGTTCTCTCTGACTCTGTCAGATGAACTTCTATTATTAATACACAGTACGGCCGTAGAGGCACTGAGATCAAGTGTAGTGAACTAATTATTCCATAAAACTTCGACTAAACCAAGTCGGGTTCCCCAGTCTTAGATATGTCTCCTTATATTACTCCATGGTTAACAGCAAGTGCGGCTGTGCTCGAATACCGTGAACTTATTCGAGCGAAATTTCAAAGAGCGAAATGTCAACAGACAAAAGGCGTAGCCTATAAGCAAATCGCAAGGAGACTCAACGAAAATGTCCGTAGAGGCTCTTGGAAATTTCGTTCAGTTAAGTTCACGGTATTAGAACACAGTGGCGCTTGTTCTATCCACTTTTAAGGCAATGAGGCATATCGTGCTTAAAACCCATGAAATCTTACGAAATAAAGTAAGGGATGCTTGTGATATGAGTCTGATAAATAGTCCATGGATTAATACCATGAACACTCTTGAGCTAAACCCCAGTTTTTTCTCCGAGCAGACATCGGATGGGTGGGTAGAGCGATCCGTGTGAGGTCATCAAATTACGCGTCCACTAAAGCTTCGGTAGAAGTACAATAAAAAATGTTTTCCACTGGTACTGGCTCAGGAATTGAACCCTAGGCTTGAAATTGGAAGCTTCGCGTCTTATCACATGAACCACCGATGACTTGTGATGAATAAACTTAAATTTAAATTAGTCAAGGGCATGCTCTACGGCGACGTTATGAAAATTTTGTTCGAAGTCACCATGGCCAAACACAATGATATATCGACTCAAAATAAATGTTAAAACGCAATTTAGTCACTAAATTCTATTTTGACATTTATTTTGAGTCGACATTTCATTGCGTTTAGCCATGCTCTTATGGTAATTATCACATGCCCTTAAGTTCAGAGATGTCCAACACGAGATTCTAGCGCTTCTCCTTTCCTTCTATTTGTTTCCCCTTTCTGAGCGCTTCACTAAGAATTCTCCTTTTCTTGTTTCGCGAATAGCGAATAGCGCGAGACTTGAACGTCCTTCAAGGCCACTCGGTTTCGTCCGCCCAAAAGTCGAGGAAACTCGACCCATCAAAAATGGTACGAGAGGAAATTGACGAATTGACAGATTTTTACTCATTTTCTCTCGTGTTGGATATCTCTAGATTAGTTGGTAAGAATAAAAAATAATAAATACCTATCTCTTTCGAAGCGGCCGGTGGCTTCTCGCTCCCTTTCCAGGCGATATCGCTCTCTCTCCCTTTCGTTGTCCTCTCTCCCTGAATGTTTAATATTAACTTCGGGACCTCCTCTTCTAGTTCCTCCAAGGCCTCCACCAAGCCGTCTAGGCAACCAACCTTTGACAGTTCGAGCTCGTTCAACATCCACTAAAACTCTTCGTCCATCTATTTTTTTGCCATCAGCATGCTTGTAAGCGGCTAAAATTTTCAATATTGTAGTTGTAACTTTCTCTGAATATATCAACATATACCTACAAGTCGTGTCGATAATCTAGAACCTGATATCTATTCTGATTCTTGACGATACCAAATACGGTACAGAAATAAAAATTTATCTCTCCCCTTTACTAGGATTTTTACAAAATTTGAAAATCTGAGAAATAGCTGAATATGATCAAGACATAAGAAATTATTATCATTGAAAGTTTGAATTAATAAAATAATATTATTTTAAATGAAAAGAAAAATAATTTATCAAAAAATATTACATTGTCCAGATAAAAATTGGAGAAAAAGTTTTATAATAATGTTTGTTAATATTCCCTTAATAAAAATAAACTTAAGATTTAATAATCACAACTATATATATTCGATTGCAAAAATTTATTCGAAAAAGTGATTGATCAACTAGAATGGAATGTAGTATTATTAATATTGTTAATAATAATAATAATAATAATAATAAGACATTCCTGCTGAAGATATCAAGAAATCTACAGAAATTCGAGACCAAATGAAATCTCAAATAAATATGGTTAGATTATGTATTCATAATTTGTGTAATTGACCAATTTCAAATAACCTGAAAATTCGGAAATTTCGAAAAGGAATTTATTAACTAGGACGTAAATGAAAATGTATAACACACCAGGAATTTCTTTGCAAATCTTTTCGACACGACATGTTTCAAACTATAATGAACGAATTCTCTTTCGACTTTTATACTTCAATTTATTTGTTGCGTGCATGTATAGAACAAATCGATACTGCAGTGAAGGAAGGTCTTAGTTTTGAAAAACTAAGTGAAATGGTCCGCATGAAATTGCCCCGAATTCTATTAAATTCATTAAATTTATTTTACCTAAATTCACTTCATCTAATAATAATGTACTATCATTTTTATTCTTCCGAATCTAAATTTGACATAATTTTTTATTTTTCACTATTTTTATTTTTCCTAAAAATTATTTGCCCCAATTTTTATGAAAAAATAAATATTATGGAAAATAGTAATTCGGAAAAATAAAAATTAATTATTAATTAGTAATTCGGAACAATAATAATTAGAGCAAATAATTTTTAGGAAAAAATATAAATTATAAAAAATTAGGATGCGGAACATTAAAAATTACGTCAAATTGAAGTTAGAAAAAAAATATAGCACATTATTATTAGATGAAATGAAGTTAGATAAAATACACTTTTTGAAAAATAGAATTTGGGGAACTTTCATACGCCCCTGATTGAATGAAGAAATGTCAGAAATGGCTAGTTGTAGCACATTGCACTTTTGCTAAAAACCTACCAAAATTGTTTTACCGAGTTTGTATAATTTTCTCCACCAAGTTTCCTGAAGATCTTTATAATGACATTCTTTAAGTCACCTTACCCAATGACTATATTTTCGCAAGTATTTTATTTAAGTTAATAAGAAATCTGTAAATTTAATCACCAACTGACGCTATCAATACAAAAGAAAGATCACAAAAAAAAAGATTACTTCGAATTAATATGAAACGAATTGACTTTTAGTATTTTAGAATTAGATACAACTTTAGATAATGTAAACTCAATGAAATAAAAAAAAATTATTTTCAAAGAGAGAAAACTTTTATTATACGTCACAATTTGGAATTTCATTCTCAAAACAGTGTGAGCAATCTTCTAATAAAAATACATTCTCTCTGATAAAAATGAAAAAATAAACTGCGATTATATCAAATAAACTTCTTTAAAATCAAAGTCTCGAAGTGAGTCACTCGATAAAGGGATTTTAAAGCCATATATCAGTTATCCCATCTCTACTTCACCGGCATTTTTTCTCTGCAATGCCATTTCTACATTTATTAAGATATCGAGTTATTGGTAATTGGGTAATTTTTAAGTTGGTAAACCTCTGAAAGAACTCCACTTGAAGGACAATACTCTGAATTGGCACCTTCATCGAGTTAATCTTCGATGTTTTATTCATTATTATATTTATTATTTTATTATTTTATGCTTTAACCCCTAGCCCCTCACGGGGCTAGACCCACTCTCGACACAGTGGCAGAGACCGAGCTTTTTTGCAAGCTTCTGTTTCTGTGCCGCTGGGCAGCTTCCCTAGCCAGATATAGCCCCGGTACAGTGGCAGAGGCTTTTTCTTTACACATACATGCAAAACTCTTGTTTTCTCACCATTTACAGATATCGAAAATGGACGGTTTCGCACTGTTGGCAAAAGCAATGAACAAAATCCTCAACATCGATAACCAAAACGCTGTCACCGGTTAACAAAATGGTCTCCACGGTTATCAAAACATTTTGGCCACGGGTTGCCATCTAGCGTCGTAAATGGTTACTATTATTTTTAAATGCTTTTTTGGAAATCCAAAAAGGATTCAGGCGTCCAGGGCCAGGGCGTCCTTTAATTTACAGTACATCACGAAGTAATAATAAAGAGTAGTATTCCTGTAAGTGGAAGAGAAATTCACCTCCAAGAATTATGACAGGTTTATAAAACGTAATAAAAGTTCTCTACATATTTTTCATGCGTGTTGATGTTTTCATGTCACGTGATATTCCCCCTCTTGAAGCATTTTGAGGTTATGTTTGGTATATTCAAGATCATGAAGAAATATAGGGAGACCCAATGCATGTGCTTTTAGCTGCTGGAAAGCAGCCCACAATCACGGTCCCTTTTCCTCGGATTTTCATTGCTTTAGCTACGAGAGCGCCACAAACGGATAATGGCGGGATTACGACATAACCATATTAGCAGACGACAAAATTATCGTCTACTATCTGTCGTCTGCTACTATAGTCAAAAGTAATTCCTCCATTTTCCGTCCGTGGCGCTCTCGTAGCTAAAGCAATGAAAATCTGAGGAAGAGGGACCACGATTTGGGGCCAAGTCTAATACATGGCGTTGGGTCTCCTTATGCTACTTCATGTTCAAAATATATAGCATAGAGGGGGAATATCACGTGACACGAACATTATGTTTTAGAAACCCGTCATAATTCTTTGAGGTGTTGGCCCATCTCTGCCGGCTAAATGCATAATGAGATAAGACTCCCTACTATTACTTTGTGCAGTACATTTGGATGTGTCTAATCACTGACGACACATTTATTTGTTTTGAGAACGACTGTAGTACCCCCACCGGACATTAGTGGTACTTCGTGCCCAAGTCGCTAAGAAACTTTGTCCCTCGAAAATGCATTGTGGTTTGGGGGGGGGGGGGCTAGGAACAAGAAACATGTCTTGCGAGCGACTCCGCCCCCATTCCCCCGCACGGAGTTCCCGACTCTCGACCCCGCTGGAACTTGGCCCCAAACACCTCCCCCCACATTTTTCCAAGTCTAAATATCTCGTGTATAGTATTCCTATTATAAAAAAAAGACACATGAAAAATCTCGAATTGAAAATAATCGAATCGAACTTCGAGTTTAGAACATATAGAAAAGAAACATAGAAAGACACATGCATTAAGAAAGCATTATGGCATTGAATGTAGAAAAGCGGTAGAGAAGATAATGGTGGATTCACACGTCAAATGGTGGATTCACATGTTTAAAGCGTAAACTCTACGGTTAAAGCCTAAAGAAGGCATACATGACGAATACTGTACAGTGCCCTGCATTAATGCCTTCCTTTGTAAACATGTCAACTCAATCCTGGTTTCCATTAGAATCTTATGGAAACCAGGGTAGGGTTGACATGTTTATAAAGGAAGGCATTAATGCAGGGCACTGTACAGTAAGATTCATGTATGCCTTCTCCCCTAAACATGTCAACCCAACCCTGGTTTCCGTAAGATTCAAATGGAAACCAGGGTTGGGTTGACACGCCCACGAAGGAAGGCATGCATGAATCATACTGTACGTGCAAGCGGGAACATCCGTTTGATCAAAGATGTTTTACCTAGATGCGGCAAGGGTCAAGAGTGGGGACACTTTTTGGTGGGGATAATTACTATTTAGCCTATATCGAGGTGTTGCCCTCTTCTTCTTTTCATTGTTTCCATTTGTTTCCATGGAAACCGCGTCAAATCGTTTTCAGCTCGATTTCAGCGAGCCAAAGATCTTTGAGCGAGCTAAAAGCGAGCTGGGAGCTGGCAATATTAATTACATAAAATTAACATATTTCTATTTGACAATTTTAAATTTAAATTAATATAAATTTGTAGTATTTAATTTAATTCCAATAATTTATTATTTCGATTAATAAATTATTAGTACCGAAAAATTAAAATACGAAATACACAAATTGATGACGAAAAATAAATATATAGAATAATTATAATTACCTGAATTATCACATTTGCGAAACCCAAATTAATTATTATGAATGTATAATTGGTAAGAAGGCTTGAATAAAGTAGGATTGAAAATTGCAATTATTTTGAATACCTGATTTTCCCTCAGTTCTCTTATATCAGAAACCGTATTAGAAAGAAGCAACTGCTACCCGTTTTAATAAACTTTGAAAAATATAATTTTACAATTTACTGACATTTAATAAATTATTTATTATTAATATGTATGTATAATTTTTAAAGTCATGTGAAAATTTATTTCATCTACATTTCATTCCAATTTTCAACTTATTTAAGATAACTAATTTTTTTAATATATATAAATTATATTTGGAATTTAGATATCACCAAATGCATTGCACTCAATTACAAAAAGAAGCATTGATTCGGTATTACAAATAACAATGGAATTAAAATAAAAGGAATAAAATAGAAAGGAAGTTATAGTACTGACATAAGATTTTTTTTCAAATATGAACCTTTATTTGAAAATAAAATAAATATATATAGTTTAACATAAATTACAAAATATGATAATTCTTTAAATTGTTCGGAATGTTCACTTTTTTTAAGTAATACGAATAAATTACATATACTAATAATATTTTAAAATGGAGAAAAGTTACTTTCAGTCCTCGAGAATAAAT
>CAJFCP010025014.1:37964-48403 GCA_904066005.1 Synergus itoensis | reverse complement strand
CAAAAATATCAACTATTGCTTTTTATTGGTTGAACTCTCTAGTTTGTGAAAAAAATTTTTTAGTGTCTTTTCTATCATATGGATTTTAGATAGAACATAAAATGTCTGACCATGTCTGGTGTCACGGATTACCCCGATACCAGGGTAAATCGTGACCGAGTATGAGGCAATTCGTGACACTGTTTTCAATTAACTGTATATAATGAACTGTACTATAAAATCAATCAAATACTATACATAATGAATTGTAATACTCAAATCTACTGTTTTATGAAACATCATAATGACTTTATTGATTTCATAAAGAACTCATAATATTAATATAATGTGAAAACATTTTTATTAAGCAAATTTTACATGAATCAGAATGAAAAGAACAAAACATGCTTAAGAAGTGCTTTAGTCATCATTAGAAATGTTACGGGCGACAACTGTTACATTTCTCCAACAATCGTGTGCATTACACGCATATGTCAAAACATTAGGTAATATGTATGGGAATTAACGAAAGGTAATGTGTGAATGTGTCACGAAATACCCCGGGTGCTCATGTCACGAATTACCCCAGCGTCATGTGTCATTTTTCGATTTGAATAACATCCATATAAGATTATAGTGCATACATTTTGTGTTCCACATATATGCATAAAAATTTGGAGAAGAAGTTTTACTTAACGCACGGTATTCCCAATTGATGAATTCATGGTAAAAACAAAAAATCGAAAATCTCAAAATTTTACTTTTATGACACGAAAACACCTTTACTGTCACTAAACACGTATTACAGCATAGGCACGTGTCAAACTTCGCAGCAACCTAGATGGCCGCTAGAGCCACTTACGGTAATTTTTTCAGATTTTTCATGGCGCATAGACTCAAGTGACACTTATTTCAAATTTTTCCCATTGTCACAAATTGCCCCGGTCTCCTCTACATGAGGCGCATTAACAGCACTTATGGTTATCAAAGATATATTTTCATAGGGCTAGAAATGAACACTTTCCATGACTCTACAAAGACGGCGAGGTTTTGTGTATTAAATTATCTTTTTCTTAATTCATAATTTGGTTATACATATATACTTTATGTTATTATACGTTTCTTGTATTGAATTATATATATATTTTTTAAATTATATTTTACAAGAATATTTGCAATCGATGAAAACAAACTGTCCGAGTCATTATGCTTCAATAGGAATAATTTACTAGGTGGTTCAAGATGCTCCCGGCCTAACAAAGAAAACAAACGATTTTTGTCAAACTTACTATTTATTCTTCAACATAGTCCCCTCCGAGCTCGATACACCTAGTCCAACGATTTTCCAACATTGCGATGCCTTTTGAAAAGAAAGATTGCTGAAGGCTTTCAAAATACCCATCAGTTTCCCGTTCGGCTTCTTCATTCGTCGCAAATCGCTGTCCCTGGAGCCATCTCTTCAAGTTTGGAAACAGATAATAATCGCTGGGGGCTAAATCTGGAGAATACGGGGGGGTGGTCAAGCAATTGAAAGCCTAGCTCGTGTAATTTGGCCATGGTTTTCATCGATTTGTGAGCTGGTGCATTGTCTTGCAAAAAAATTCATTTTTTCTTCAACAAATGAGGCCGTTTCTTTGCGATTTCGACCTTCAATCGGTCCAATAAGGCACAATAATAGTCACTGTTGATTGTTTTCCCTTTTTGTAAATAGTCGATGAACAATATGCCCCTCGAATCCCAAAAAACTGACGCCAACACCTTTCCAGCCGATTGTTGAGTCTTGGGTCGCTTTGGTGCACTTCCGCCGGGTCCTACCCACTCTTTGGCTGATTGTTTCGATTCTGGGGTGTAGTGGTGGACCCATGTTTCATCATAAGTCACTATTCGACGCAAAAAATCAGCTTTATTTCGTTTTAACATGTCCAAACAATGCTGGGAAGTGCGAACACGTTCACGTTTTTGATCAATTGTCAGCAAACGCGGCACCCATCTTGCGGTTAGCTTTCTCATACCCAAACAATCATGCAAAGTTGAATGCACTGACCCAGTTGATATGCGTACGGCATTAGCTATCTCACGCACTTTTATTTTTGGATCACTTAATACGATATCGTGGATTTTTTGCACGATTTCTGGAGTGGTCGCTGTTTTTGGTGCTCCCCCGGCGTGTTCATCTTTTGTGAACATTCGGCCTCTTTTAAACTCGGCAATCCAATATTTTACGGTTGAATACGATGGAGCAGAATCACCATAATATTTATCGAGCTTTTTTTTCGTTTCCTTTCCACTTTTTCCACGCAAAAAATAATGTTTAATCAAGGCCCGAAATTCTTCCTTATCCATTTTTACAACAAATATCAAAACTTTCTGACTTTAAAATCACTTTAGCGTCACTGCCAAGTGCCAATCTATCTGAAATTGATCGTGTATTCAACTGAACGTTGGTATTTTGTAGGAACGAAGTATTTCCCACAGAAATGGCATTCAGCCATCTATATGTTAGCTCTTCTATGTTTCGTCCCGGGTCCGCCCACTGGACTCATCAGTAAGGCAATGTGGACGGACCCTGCCTTAGACACAAGGAGAGATATTTCCTTGGCCGGGAATCGAACCCGGATCGCCTAGCTTCTCAGCGCAGCACACAACCGCTGAGCCATGCTATGACGATGATAGTAGTGGTAGGGAGAATATAGTCACTGTGTGGCTATTCCCTACAATTTTAAAACTGGTGGTACCATCTCTTGGAGGCCGGGAGCATCTTGAACCACCTAGTAAAAGTGGAAGAATTCACAGATCTGGGAGATTACACACCGGAGCATCAGAAAGGCCAGAGAGGTGACCATGCACTCGTGATTATGTTTCAACCATTAATGGGTAAATCCGTTCAGAAAGTAGGTTGCTTTTTGAGCAAAGTGAGTGCTACCGGAATCGTGCTTCATCAAATTATCATAGAAGGTCTTGCGCTAGCAGAAAGAGCAGGCCTTTTTATAGATGCAATGTGGAAGGAATTTGGTGTCTCGGATAAGCGTGTCAGTGTACTTCACCCTTGTGATTCAGGACTTGGCAAATGTGCTGAAAAATTTCGTGACGAAATTTAATAAATATGACGTAATTTACGTAAGTATATAAGTCAATTCAATATTTTTAAAGCTGAAAATGTTTCCATGGTAAATTTAAATGACATCATTTTTTATGTGATCTTATATAATTCCT
Source organism: Synergus itoensis (assembly GCA_904066005.1). Classification (NCBI taxonomy): domain Eukaryota; kingdom Metazoa; phylum Arthropoda; class Insecta; order Hymenoptera; family Cynipidae; genus Synergus; species Synergus itoensis. The sequence continues at coordinate 45,211 of CAJFCP010025014.1, read as the reverse complement.
CTAATGAAATACTTCACTTTCACTTTCAGAAACCTGATGGACCGATATAAAAAAGCATTGGTATGCATTTCTGGAAAAGCTCGATGTATCATCATACGAAATTAAAGTCAATTACAAATTGCACAAGGAGCATATCGATCCCAAGTACTACCAGAAAATGAATGTTGCTTTAGCACTTGAGGTAATTCAAGTGCACCCACGTAATTAATTTTTCTTAAAAAGTACCAATATTAATTAAAACTCTTCATTGCAGTTTTTCAATATATTTGATACGCTGGAACTGTGTGAAAATTCGCATGAAGACTTAGAAGATTGCGCAGAAACGAAACGTTTTTGTAAAACTATCCATAGTGTCAACAAAGCGATGAATAGCCGAACTCCAGGAGATGCATTATCGCCTAACAATCCCGCTTGGAACGTATGTATCATTTCAGTCTTGAAAAATTTGTATCATTAATAAAATACTGTACTATTAATCGTATGTTTATTATGTAGGTTATTAAGAATTTCATTGAATACCCCAAAAAGTGGGAAACAATTGCGAAAGAAAATAGGTACGAGTTCTTGACAGAAAATTGTTGCTACGGTTTGAAAATTTCATTGCAAGCGGCGTTGGACGTTTGCAAATTTCTAGTAACGAAGTGTGGATTCCTTTACGTAATGACGGGTCGCTTTAGCCAAGACTGTGTGGATGTAACATTTCGCATAATAAATTTGTATCGTTAATTGTATTGAGTAATTCTGGAATTATTTACGATGAGTTAATTTGTGTATTTTTTCAGAGATATTTTGGCATAATGCGAGAGACTTGCGGTGCAAACGATCAACCAGATTCCATTCTCTTTATACAAATGTATATATAAACTGGTTTCTACATATTCTCTCATTAAATCTCCCAAAGGAAGCAATGTGGAAGGCAGCGAGATTTTAGATGCTTTGTTGAATCTAAAAGATGTTCAAGACGCGGCCGAGAGGAAAGAGCACTGGGAGGGTATAGTTGATACTATTTTGGATAAAGGGAACAGATCGCATCTTCTAGGCGATGCAAATCAAATCATGCTGGGGTATGATTATTCCATGTCCAAAACCTCTGAATACTCTCTAAGTTATATCTCAGGATATGTCAGCAGGAAAGGAATTCGATTCGCTAAGTATGTCATCAATAAGAAATCGTTTGCATGCAGCGATTGTTTAAAAAGTTTAGTTTTGTCAAAAGATGACGTTATTCCTGAACGACATAAAATAATCGAATTAAAGTCTAGAGGAAGTTTGAAGCATCCATCATTGCGACTCTATGAATTGATTAGTGTTCTTGAGATAGCCACTATGAAAACAGTAAAAAGAGGAGAAGTTAATACCAATACTCTATTTGAAATAATGAGAGCGTTAGAGGAACTTAGTCCGATACATTTTGTTGGATGCGAAGAACACGCATCGTTACTTACTCGATGTGTTCTGATTTTTTATGCGACGATGAGAATGTTTTTTATCTGCAAGCAGTATAACAGAAATAATAATGAGCAAGGGAACAAACTAGAGAAAAGAGAAAAGCCGCTAAACTGACTTCGGTGCCTTATAAAGATGTTCCTTTTGTCGACGCGTCAAAAAATAACTGTTGCGATAGTACTAATTTAAATTATAAGAAAAAGGAATCCTTGAAAAAAAACGTGCAATTTCGAGTAAGCAGAATAGCGAAAATAATGAAAATTGTTCAGCCATGTCAGCGGACGTCTTGATACCGAAAAAAAGGACAAAACTTGTTTTTAGAGATTTGACAAACATCCAAGCTCTTTAATCAACAAGTTATGTAACATATTTTTACAAATTATCATAATGAAATTGATACACAATGTTAACTTTAAAAAAGAACTGTGATTCTAATATAATGTTTAACATTATATTTATAATGTTTTAATTATAATGACAGTCTCTGCTTGATTGGGACGTCAAGCTTCGAGTGCTATTTAAATTTGGAACCCAATGTGTCTCAACTATAATACTGTTGGGCGCCAGATGTCATAGGACACCACTCAAAATTTTATTTTTAAACTTTAACTTCCAAAAAAAATCTCTAAGCCAAGAAGCGAAACTTTATCATTCCCACTTAGCTCGGGTAGAGGGATTTCGCGAGGGCGTAGAAACGAATCAAACCCAACATTTTAATTTGAAATCAAAAAGCCAAATTTATTATAAAGAAGAATGAGGTGAGGTTATGTACAGTATGTATTTAATGGATGAGGTGAAAAATAAAAGAAAATAAATTGTTACAATCGTGTTGATTCTTAATTTGAAATACAACAAAATTAGAATACTCTATGAAAGTAGTTTGAAGCATGTTCCTCACAATGGTTTGTAACCTTGGATCTAATTATATCCATGTGACATAATCGTAACTCGATAGAACAATATATCGTATCAAACAAAGACTTCAATCCTAGACAATCTAAATTTATTCTTGTTCAACTAGTTTCTTAGAAAACCTTTAATCTAACTTGAAATTCAAATTCTCGAATTATTCCAAATTAGAAAAAATTCACGTATCAAACGTAGAAGCGCACAAAATGGCGAGAAGCCATGACATGGGCTGTCAACGAGACACCTTGTAAGCATGCATTTCATGCTATACATAAAATATGGGTTAACGTCTAGAAAAATGAATCAAGTTTGCGTCCGGCTGAAACTCTTAAAATTATATTTTAGGAACAAAGTCCAATTGATTATAATTACCTAAGAATTACTTTCTAATAATATATTGTCTTTCCTTTACTTTCATTATTATACTTAAACTTAAAAGCGCTTTTAAGTATATTTTTATTCCATACTAAAATTTTAAAGACTAATGAATGAATGATCTTTATATTATAAAGACGTATGGATGATTACTACATTATAAGAATAAATGAGGAAGAAGGAAATAGAGACAGGTAAAAGAAATAAGAAAGAGAGCAAAAGCATAAGCACTTACACACGTACATGTAGCATACACGCACGGATGATCTTCGCACTAGCAAGTTCACTCACACCATTATAAACACTGAGCTATCGCGTATACTACAGCATAACCGCGCATTTGTATACTCGTATGTGCATCTCCAATCTCTCCCGTTCGTATCATTTTCCACTATTTTTTTTTGCAACTTATAACCGTTAAACTAAATATTTTTGGTTACGTCCGCCAATACACAGAAAGAAAAAGTGTTTGGGCGTCAGATCTTCACGATCAATCAATAAAGAACCAACAATTACCAGGTCTAGAAGTATGAAACCGGAATTTCCCTATAGATGGTGCTTGCCATCAGTTTAGGGACCATATGACCGCTTCTGCCGCGCCATCTGCTCCCTGTGGGAGCTGAGAAAGATACTCAGTAGGCCAAATTCATATCACCGGTATACCGTACATGTACGACTAGTTTAAACATGTCGAATTTTGTGCCTACAAATTACGATTTGCGGACATCATTGGTTTTTTGTTACCACTTAAATAAAACTGCTGCAGAATCACATCGGATGCTTGTCGAAGCATATGGTGATTATGCTCTGGGCAAAACACAGTATTTTGAGTGGTTTAAAAAATTCAAAAGTGGTAATGTTGATGTGACGAATGAAGATCGTGGAAAACCACCGAAAAAATGCGTATGATGGGATCAGAAGGGTGTTATCTACTATGAGCTGCTAAAATCTGGTGAAAATGTCAACACGAATCGCTACCAACAGCAAATAATCGATTTGAATCGAGCATTGCAAGAAAAACGACCGAATTATCGAAGAAGGCAACACAAAGTGATTTTTCTTCACGATAATGCCCCATCGTACACAGCAAAACTGGTCAGGGAAACGATCCAGGCGTTCAATTGGGAGATACTGGCTCATGCCGCTTATTCTCCAGACATGGCTCCGTCGGATTACCATCTGTTCGCATCGTTGGGCTACGCTCTCGCTGAAAAACGATTCACTTCATACGAAAACGTCCGAGAATGGCTGGATAACTGATTCGCTTCAAAAGACGAACAGTTTTATTGGCGGGGCATTCATCACCTACCGGAGAGGTGGGAAAAATGTGTAGAAAGCGAAGGAAATTACTTTGAATAAAGTATTTTTGACCATTTTCATATAACAGACGTGTCATTTTTGCAAAAATATTCCAGTTTCATACTTCTAGATTTGGTATATCAAAAGATCAAATTTAATAAAAACAATAGGCGGAACCACTAGCTAGTCATCGTGACGATTTGGTAGAGAGGGGTGGAACGAAAAAATAGTTTAGCCAAATTATATTTAAATTAATAAAACGGAAAATACTAATAGCAGTATATGAATTTATTCAATTATAAATTCAAAATTCAATTTTACAATCAAATAAACAAGAAATAAAAGAATAAAAAGCAAAATGGTTTTTAGCACTAATACAAAAGAGGGATTATGTAGATATGAACACAAATAATCAATAAATTTAAAATAAATTAAGATCTTACACAAAATCAATGAGTTTTAGACATAAAATAAATAAATTGACAAATGATATAATTTCGTTTAACAAAAGTGTGCATATAAAGATATTAATACTAAAGATATATAGATTTAAAAAAATAATTTAAGATCTTTCGTTCTTTTAACTCTCTAAATTTGATATGATTAAAGAAAGAAACGCAATTTAAATTCATTCAAAGAGTATGGTCAAAACAAATTGGGGAAACAAAACCATAAAATAGTGACCATAAAACAAAAGATAAATCACATAAATTCTCAAGCAATAATTCTTATAAATATACAATATTAAATTTAGTAAATAATAAATAAAAGGTGTTCATAAACAGTTAAATAATTCTTCTGAATTATAAACAATAAGGCACAATGCAAAGAGGCTAAAATGACGCCGTGAAAGATGCAATTCTAAAGAACCATCATTCACGAATCCATAATCCATATATATATACACCCAGATGTGCGATGATTGAGTAACCGAAATGTTTGACCCCTTCCGGATGAGATAGGAGGTTGGGGTTTTTTGTAATCGATTCTACGATAGCTGTCATTCTAAGTGAAAATTGTCAAAATTGCCATTTTCCCACTCCTTCACCCTTAAATCACCAGATTTAAGGCTCAGGAGTGGGAAATTGGCGATTTTAGGGAAAAATGTATTCTTTTCACACCAATCAATAAAATCGGCAAGAGATTAATAAAACAAAGTAAACAAAATTATTAAAAATTTTTTTTTTTTAATTTTTTTCTTAATTGAAAATTTAACAGAAGCTTTTTCAAATTAATAAAATTTCGAATTGAAATGTATTTCAAATGAACTTTGCTTCTTAAATGGTAACCATGCCAACCAAGATAAATCGATAGTGAAAATATAAAAAGTTCAAATGTTTACAACGTCAAAACAAATCTATAACAAAAATTTTACAATTAAAATAAAATATTAATCAAAAGAAAACAGGAGATCAAGATAGTAAGGAATAAAAAATAAAATATTAAAAAAATTTGAAGATATCAAAATAATAAAAAATCGAAACAGCAAATATAAAACAAAGAGATCAAATAACAAAATAGAGAAAATGAACAATGAAGGTAAATAAAAAACAAATTTATTTTAGAATGATGTATTTTATTAAAATAATTACATTTTTTAAAAATATTTTAGAGGAATGATTTTACAATGATTTAAAATAATTTAATGTTATTACAAAGATTATTATTACAAAGACTCGCCTTTTCGGGGGACGTTACGCTGCCCCCTCAATGCTCGTGGCAGATTTGCCTCTGTTTACCTTGCAGAGGTATTTGAAACCATCTGTATCGAGTGCCGTACGCACACCTCTCATTTAGATTCTCTTGTATCGAGTATTGCGTAACCATCGTCCCCACTCTCGCATTCTAGCGCCCATCCCCTCTCCAATCCGTCTGTCTGTCTGTCAACCATCGCAGGCAGATTTAATAAAACCGCCCGCACAACGAAGATTCTTCAGTCTAGCTGGGCGAGACCCACCGAGCCGATCGGTGAGCTCTCGCCTGGTGAAAACTCACGCTTCTATTCCTATCAACAGGCGCACCTGTGGTAGGCAAAGTACCGGCAAATCGCAAGGTTTAGGAGCACCTATCCTTGTTATTTGCGAAACGTTTCTCTCTCTCTTTTCTATCTCTCTTTTTCACTCGTTCTAAAGAGAATTGTCAACGATCAGGCGCGCCTGGCGTTGCCAATTCCAAGTCGAAAAAATTCCAATTCACAGGCGCATCTGTAATTGTAATTTCGCGCATCTAATTTCTATTCTATAATATCTCTCAGCTACGATTTTCCATAATCAATAGGAGCACTTATGGTTATGAAAAGTCCAAAGTCAATTGCAATAAATAGGAGCATCTATTATTGCCATTTACCGCCGTTCTTGTCTCTTTCTTTCACCGCTATTTCTGTAGGAACTGATATTTCACCGAAACTCTAGCTTCTCTTTCCGTCAAGTCAAATTAAAAAAATAAGGAAAATAATTTGCTCTCATTAGGCGCTACTGAGAGAAGAAAATTAAACCGACATAGATAATATTCGATAGATATTTTCTGTAAATTAAATTTTATTTAAATTAAATTATTAATAGACTAGAGATGTACACAACAGAACCTTACTTTATCTTCCTATTAGTCCACTCTTCTTTCCGCCGTACCGTAAATTCCGTAGAAGTGGGGGCTAAGACGTCGATAAATTGTAATCCGCCAAATCGCCTGTGTGTCTAGTTTGTTTCACCGAATTCTACTATTTTTTTTATGAGAATTAACCGACACACCGTTTAACCGCAAACCGTTTTCCGATAACTTTTAACCCACTAACCGTTACCGATAACCGTTTAACCGATAATATCAATTCCGAAAAAAACCGCAAATTCCGCGTAATAAGTATCAAGAACCGTCATTTATCCAATACTAGATTAATTTAGATATGTAAATTATAGGTAAATAAATATTTTATATTTTTGTTAGTAAAAATTGTAGATCTGTTTCAATTATCTCTAAAACCTGACCCTGGCTTAGGCTGAAGCGTCCGCTGAGATAGTTAGATGAAGACCCCCTTAGAAAACAGATCGTTACACATCTTTTTTTTTCTTTTTTCTCATAGAGGGAGATTTATATTTTTAACAAAATCCATTTTCTAAAAACATATTTTTTTGGATAAATTTCAATAATAATATAAATTTATAGATTTGTATTCAGCCAATCTCATTTAAAATTTGAAATTGATTATTTTTTCATCATTTTTT
>CAJFCP010025014.1:246-26884 GCA_904066005.1 Synergus itoensis | reverse complement strand
AAAATTTGCGTTTATATCTCGGTTTATATTAATGATGTTCACCAGTTGTATTCGTTTTTACAAATAAAAATTGATTAAAAAGTATAAAATCCAAAAGCAATTTATATTTAATAGCCTAAATTATTACGATAACATAATTGAGTAAATAAATTAACAATTAACGTTTTTATTTTAAAAAAATTAAAATATCGATATTTTATCGATATATCGGTAATTTCGGCCGATATATCAGTTGTATCGATATTTTTTTCTCCGATATATCAATATCGAAAATATCGATATTTTCTTTTCGATATTGCATCACTAGCCTGATGAATAGAATTGTCACTTTGACACAGAAGAGAGCTTGATGCAGTTGACCAAGTCCTTTTTACATCTTCATCTTTTTCGATGCAGTGTCGTTTCTTATTTTCATCAGTTTCATCAGGTCGCTCTCTTTTTGCAGATCTCTTTAACGGAGCTTCAACTTTCTTCTCTTTTATTTCTGCACATCATCTTCTTTTAGCTGAATTGTGCGAAATTACTTTCCTACTCTTCTTTTCTGTGGCTTTGTATTGCTTTAGAGAAGAATGGATTGCTTTACTTTTCAGTAGACGACCTTTAAAGTGAGTTCGTCTTTTTTCCTTGCGTTTAAATGTTCCTTTTTTCCATGATTCCTGCACATTGCTGTCAGTTGCACTTGGAACATCTTTTTCGGGAAATTCGGGCTTTATTTTTGAGCCCTTCTTTTTTAAGACGCCAAACCGAATTTATTTTGCTAAAGACGTTGAGTATCTTTTCAAACGTCTCACAAGGCGACCAACTGATAATTCCTTCTTTTCCTCGAGCACTGTCTTTCACAGTATGGAAATATGATTCTACGTGCCGGTTATGCATATGTGACATCTCTGGATGCTTCTCGGAGATTAAAACTGCTGTCTACATTGTTGCAAAAGGCATATAATGATCAACAATGTAATCTGAAATTACAAGTGATTGCACCTTATTTGTTGGCATGTGGTCTTGCGTTGGAATTAGTTAAGTTTTCTTTTCAATCTATTCTTTTTTTTTCTCAATCTATCCGAGTAACGAGAGTGGAATGGTGAAGACCTGTAAACTGTATCTTCATTTTCCTTTGTTGCTTTCAAATTTCCTATTTGGTTCTCTGATTGGTCTTCATCAGTTTGAAGAATCAGTTCTTTAACTTTTTCAGAACGCATCGCATCCAATTCATCTCTAATATTGTTCGCGTCCTCTTCAAACGGTGTCACTAGAACAGTCATCGTCCTGTCGAAAACTGCATCCAATTGTTGAAGATTTGTACACTCTACCATGTAGGCCATGCAATCCATTAGAAACGGTTTTTCTTCGTATGCTTTGTGCACATCTTCAATTTTTTCCCAAAATCTTTTCAAAAAGTGAACAGAACAATTTTGAAGGATGATCCACTTTTGCGGATATGGTTTACTACCCAAAACGTATTCGCATGTTCGTTGAATGTACAAATATATGTCGGTGTCATTCCATTCAATAAGTATGGAATGAATCAGAGCCCAGCTCCAGTCGACGATGACAATTTCAAAGTAGGGCCAACATGCACCTTCCATCGACTCTACGAAGTACCGAAAACGTTTCAAACATTTTGAAATTTCACAAACATTATGTTCAGACGAAATAAATTCTAAAACTGGAACAACGAATCCACAAACACGAACAACGAATGCATAATACAATCTAAGCCGGCAGGAGCCCGTCAACAATTGCCTGTTACATTCGAATCACTGGCATATCGAAGATAAGGATCGCTTAATTCTTGTTCGTTGACTCGTAGTTGCATCAGGTCTTGCAAATCCATTGAATACAAAGTCAAATCATATTTAGCGTTTGCCTCTGACCTTGCTTTCTGATAGACATTTAAAGACCTCAATTCCTGCATATTTCCGTCTTTCGCTAATTCCAAGTCTGTAATATTTGTTTGATCGATTTCAAATTTCCTTGGCATTGTTGTCATTAATTTTTCTTGTACATCCTTGCGCTGTTCTCCACTAAGATGATAAAAATATTTTTTATCTTCAGGATGCACTTCATCACTAATATTAGTGCTGTAGACATAAACAATAGATACCATGCGAACATCACGAACAAGGTCAAATTTAAATCTTTGCTCGCACTCAACGTATCTGCACTTTGCGTACATTACATAAGAATGTTTGTTCTATCTTTCTCCATAAAAGGAAAGGTAGCATTTGACACCAAATTTAATTGGTAAAATTTGTTTCAAAATGAAACGTATTCTCTCTGCATTGGCCTAGCAATTTTAATATAATTGCAGTCACTGGCACTGGTGCTACCTTCACTTTGATAAGAGCTATCCGTACTGCTATCCTCTTCTTCACTTCTTCTAAGGATTTCAGTTTCACTCCCATTTTCACTTTGAGTGTCAGTAATAGAAGGGTCATCTTCTTCACAGATTTGAGAATCATTGGGATTCAAATTAAATGTGTCCTTTTCAATTAAAGAACAGTTTTCAAGAGTTTTATTGATGCTCTCTTCCAACATCCTTACTCTCTCGTCTTTTATCCCTAGATTATTTTCTTTCAATATATTTTTACATACTGTGTGCTCTTGTTCATCTGTGTAAAAAAAATCTCCATCAAGTACATCAGGAATGAAAATATCTTCTTTCTTCCCATAACTTTTCAATATTTCTACTTCCTTTAAGAATTTGTCACTCCTCTCTGGCGACTTGACGATGGTATTTTCATCTCCTTCTCTTTCTTACAATGCTAAATTCTCGACGGGATTTTGTTTATCAAAACTGTTACTAACAACATCGCCGTCAAGTGCAGGAATACAAAATGCGTTGCTTTCTTGAAATAAATCATTTTCCTTTATTTCTTCTGAAACTTCTTCTCCCTGAGGGTCTTTATTATTTTTATTATCAGCATCTTTTTGTTGATAATTAAATTCTTCTTCTTCGTTTTTTGTTTCCTTTCCTTCTTTTATTGTAATATTTTCTAATTCCTCTTCGTTTGGGTCCGTAAAAGAAGCATTATGTTCTTTTGCTGCAGCATTTCTTTCTCGAAGCAGATGCTCTACTTCTTCTCGAATGATGAATTTGTTACTTTCCCAAATTCTCTTGTATAGAAGATGTTTCTTTCTTAGGGTACTCTTTATGTTCGTAGAACATATCTGCAAGAAAATTTTAAAATAACATATACATCTAAATTCTTTTAACCCTAAAGTGTATAAATAAGTGCCAACTTTCATGTAGTTTGTCTAAGAAATATTTATGTGGTTTCGAAATAAAAATATTTAATTTTTTTTTTCAAATAGAAGAAATTTATTTTACTCCAGGGGAAAACCATTACTAGATTTAAATGTACATTACTTTTAAATTATTTTAAATTCTTTGAATTCTGTATTTTTAAAAATATTATTTTTATTTAATTAATCGTTAAAATGGAGCGGGTTGAAGAGAAAATCCATATTAGATTGTGTTTTTTAAGAAATGTTTCATATAACGACGTAACGTTAAAAAATAATCATAATAAGTCTAATAAACTTTAAAAAAAGTATCACCAAATTCAGTTATTTTTTACGAAATAAATTGTCGTAAGTTGGGTAAGTATTATTGAAACATGTTGAAAATTTATATACAAACGAAATATACTCCAGCGATGATTACAAAACTAAGATTTATTGACTCATATCTACGTGATTAAAAATTTTTTTTTTATTTGTTACTACTTCAAATTAATGTGTAAAATAAATAGTATATTACACTACAAGGGCAGAAAGTTGAGATTCCTGCACTGCGCGCCATGATGCCCGAGGCGAAGCCTCGATTTAAGATTTTTAAGATTTTTATCAACTTAAATTAAAGATAAGATTTTAAGGGTAACAGTGTAAATTTCATATTTTTTTACAGGTTTCTTAGATTATGCTATGTTAAAGTCAGGGTACAAGATAATTGTACTGAATTTTTTTTAACTTATCGCGTGACATATATGCTTCGAAAAATAAAAAATATTTTTGTAAATGTTAGGTACACGTGGAACGTCATAAGCTTTCCAACGTTTTATGAATTCGGATTTAAATCTTTAAAGAATTAATTAATTTAAATATTTAATCTTTTAAGATTTTAATCTCTTTCTCTTTTTCTAAACGATCGCGAGTTATCGTATTTCAAATTAAGCAGTGATATTTCATACCATTCACAATAAGCGTTTCGACAATGTCTGCGGATACTTCAGACATTTACAAAAATATTTTTTATTTTTCGAAACAGATATGTCACGCGATAAGTTAAAAACAATTCAATACAATAATCTTGTACCCTGACTTTAACATAGTATAATCTAAGAAACCTGTAAAAAAATATGAAATTTATACTAAGTTATCCTTAAAGTCTTATCTTTAATTTAAGTTGATAAAAGATAAAAAATTTTCACGGGTTTCCAGGTCCGATGCGCTGGCACCTCCACAACTGAATTTCAATATTTCTTTTATATAATATTTAATATAATTTATTTATTATTTATTACAAACTTTCATTTATTTATCTTATTAAAAAAATTAAATAACGTTTTGATAAGATTCCTAGAACTTCTTAAAAACAAAATAGGTGTCTGAAACGTCCAATATTTCAATAATCTTCTTTGAATATCTTCCAAAAATAATAAATAAGCAATTAATTATTTATTCACTCACCTTAAATATAATAGAGTCTTTCCCAGTTCCAAAGCGAACCTGTTCTATAGTCAACATTTTGAGAAATAATTTGCGCCAAGGCGGTCGTCATTTCTTTTGAAACCATTGTTATTTCACTTTTTTTCACACAATAGTATTAAAACTAAACACTAAGCACTAATATTTCAATCACTTATAATTTAAATAAACAATAATAATAATAATCGCCGTACTTTATAAAAAAAAGTATTACAAAATTTTAAATTGTCACGAAATCAGTTAGCGTTGAGAATAAGAAAACGTCTTCTCTCAGCACTGATCCACGAATAATTGAATATAATTCTGTATTTTCTGAAAAAGAGCGTAAATGTGCAGCTAAGGTTAGATAGCAGTCACCGGGAAGTCGAACTTTTCTCGACTCCTCTCGCCCGCACCGCGAAAAAGGTAAACCATTCAACACACTGAGAACAATGGATCATCGATTCGGGACAGCGATCCGTAGATATATATTTATTTTTCTGACCAAAAGTGATTCGCAATCTTTTTTAAAGCCATTTATATACTTCAAGCTTTATCAAACATGAACAATATATATTGTATAATAACAATTTAATTAAACAATTCCCCCAATTGTCCGTTTACTTATAAAAAAAAATGGTTTTTTCTTCAATTATTATTGGAGTGACAATTATTATTGTAATGACTAATCAACGAAGTTGAGTAATAAATAATTTATGTGATTGTTATGAACAATTTTTTAAACAAAACTAAAATTTATAATTTTTACATGTAAAAAGGACGGTTTCTCCACTGAAAGTATCCGACAATAAACTAACAGTGTTTCCAAAATTGGATATGGAACACTAAATAACAATTTGCGTAACTGTTAATAAAAATTTTTATAACAATCTGTGACTATCTGTAGTTGGTGGTATGAAAAAGTTCTTCTTTCGTCAACCATTTTTGTAATCATCTTATTTGTGGTATTGAATCAAATAAACAATCCATATTTATAATAATAATGAGATTATTATAAAAAACTTGAAATAAATAAATTACGATTCAGAACTCGAATCGTAATCTAATTGTTCTATGTTCGCGAATGATAAAAGGAGATTGAAATTAAATCCAGTAAATAAAAAACTTAAACAAAATTTATTTAATTGCAGACACAACTTGATGTGACCGAAAAGATAGCTCTTTCATGTTCGCTTGTACGGTTAAGACTGACTATTTCAGTGACAAATTACACAGGCCGACAAAATTTGACAAAGGTCCGGAACCAGAGACCAGACCTAGTATACCCGAAGGCTTTTGCTGCGCTGAATCCGAATCCGACCTCAGAAAAATTCCAGCACCCTCAGTTTTCGAGATATTCTAACCTAAAAGGGTTAAAAACCCGTTATTTTGATGTTTTCGAGGCCCCGTAACATCGCGAAAAAATTTTTTTTCCACAAACTGACAACGGCATTGTAAAGAACTACTCTTCACCTTCAAAATTCGATCCCTACCTTTTTGATAGGATTTTTCGTAGAAATCTAATCTATGTTTACTTTAAAGCGCTTTAACATAAACAACCGCAACTCGTACCCCGAGCGACGAAAGAAACAGGTATGGTTGGCGATGCAGAACAAAATATTTTCGTCGAAAATCGTTATCGTTCATTTGTAACGAATCATAACTTACTAATTAAACACGTAGAATCACGAAAACGAACAAATGAATATCGCAAAGTGAAATGGCACTAGAGCGACAGTTATGTTCGGGAAACAAATGAAGATGACAAGAGATTCTTGCGATAATAATAAAATCACAATGAATTGTAAGATCATAGATTCTACTTAGTGCACTGTTTCACTCTACTGCAAAGACACCTATGATCTTACAATTCATTGTGATTTTATTATTATCGCAAGAATCTCTTGTCATCTTCATTTGTTTCCCGAACATAACTGTCGTTCAAGCGCCATTTCACTTTGCGATATTCATTTGTTCATTTTCGTGATTCTACTTTGTGCACTGTGCAGGCTAACGGTTAAATCACATGCAAGTCTTGTACGACCAATAATACCTCATTCATTGTAAATTTTCATCGCAAAAATGAATTCCAGGTTACCTTGTGCTCAGAAAATCGAATCATTCTGTTATGTTTGTGGCAAGTTTGAAACGAAGACTTACCGTCGATCGATTAACGATTCTATCAAAGATATGTTTTTCAAATGTTTTAAGTTTTCTATGACTAATTTGGATAAGCCGTGGGTTCCCAAATCAATTTGTAATTCTTGTAGAGTAAGTATGCTAAAGTGGGATGATAAAAGCAGCAATACTCTTGTTGTTATCAGACCAACGATCTGGCGTGAGGCATTAGATCACGATAAAGACTGTTATTTTTGCACGTGCAAAACAAGTGGGTTCAATAAGCACAGTTTGCATAAAATCAAATATCCTGAAGTGAAAAGTGTGACAGCTGCGGAATTCGGGATTAGAAGTATATCAGATAAAAAATCTGATCAACCAGCAGCTGATTCAATGGATATTGATGCAGGTGAATATAAATTTGAAGATAGCAGTTCTGATGACGAGGGTCCAAAACTTTTTGATCAAGCGGGATTAGATGATTTTATTCGGGATCTCGATCTTCCGAAAGATAAAGCTGAGCTTTGTGCTTCAAGGCTAAAAGAAAGAAATCTATTGTTACCCGGAACAAAAGTGACAATATACAGAAAACGAGAAGAAATGTTTATTCAATACTTTTCTATGGATGAAGATATGGTTTACTGTAATGATATCGAAGGGTTAGTTAATCTATACATAGCTGACTTATATAGGCCGGAAGACTGGCGCTTATTCATTGACTCCTCCACGGAAAGTCTAAAAGCTGTTTTATTACACAACGAAAATAAGTATGCGGCTCTTCCTGTCGCCCATTCAACTATTATGAAAGAATCATACGCCAGCTTTCAATTACTCCTTCATCTGATAGACTATGAAGCGCATAATTGGCTGATCTGTGGTGACTTTAAGATGATTAATCTTATATTAGGAATGCAATCGGGAAACACGAAATATCCATGCTTTCTCTGTCTCTGGGACAGTCGCGCGAGAGATAAGCATTGGGTAACCAAAAATTGGCCTGAAAGGGCAGAATGGAAAGTTGGTGATCATAACGTGATTCATGAAAGTCTTGTTGATAGAAAGCGAGTATTGCTGCCACCACTCCACATAAAATTGGGTCTGATGAAACAATTTACCAAAGCTTTGAATCCCGAAAGTAAATGTTTCAAATACATTCAATCTACATTTCCTAAATTGAGTGAAGAAAAAATTAAGCAAGGAGTTTTTGTTGGACCTGACATAAGAAGGCTGATGAAAGATGACGAATTCATAAAAACCATGGATCGAAAGGAAAAAAATGCATGGTTGAGTTTTACAGACGTAACACAGAAATTTTTGGGAAACAACCGAGATCCAAAATACGAAACAATTGTTTCGACTATGTTAAAGAATTTCAAAGCACTGGGTTGTCTCATGAGTCCTAAAATACATTTTCTGAAATCGCATTTGAACTATTTTCCGGAAAATGTAGGGGCATTCAGCGAAGAAATGGGTGAACGTTTCCACCAAGACTTTCATGAGAAAGAAAAACATTACCAAGGTAGATGGAATGAAAGAATGATGGCAGACTATTGCTGGTCTTTAAAGAGGGAGGACAACGACCCGACAAGTCATAAACGTAAATCTCTTCAGCGATCCTTTGAAATAAAAAGAAAACGTTTCCATACAAAGTCGACGTAAATTCATACGCTCAAAGATTCAATACTCAACGATTGGGAAAATTAGGTTATGGTGGCCGAGGGCTATAGCGGAGTAGGTAACAAGGATCGGGGGTTAAGGAAATCGGATTGTAGGGGTCTAAGTTTAATGATTCGCAGGTAACCGGGCTTGGGGGTTAAGGAAATCAGCTTATCGGGGGTCTGGGGTTATATGATCATGTAACAAGCAGATCATGGCAATCCGCCATATCTCGGCTATGAAAAATCCTATCAAAAAGGTAGGGATCGCATTTTGAAGGTGAAGAGTAGTTCTTTACAATGCCGTTGTCAGTTTGTGAAAAAAAAATTTTTTCGCGATGTTACGGGGCCTCGAAAACATCAAAATAACGGGTTTTTAACCCTTTTAGGTTAGAATATCTCGAAAACTGAGGGTGCTGGAATTTTTCTGAGGTCGGATTCGGATTCAGCGCAGCAAAAGCCTTCGGGTATACTAGGTCTGGTCTCTGGTTCTGAGAATTGTTGGCCTGTGTTATACACTAACACAGGCTTCTTATAGGAATACAATAAAGTTGTAAAGATAAGCAGATGTACAGATTAAAAATAATATGACTTGAAATTCAGAATATTTAAATTAAGAAATTGAATCAAAATCACAAAATCGATGAAAAATAAACAAAATAAATTCAAGTTCGGTGGTCCTGAACATTCTATTAGTTTATCGAGTTCTTCATCAAGTTCAACTTCAACTTTCTTCCGTTCAGGCTTCAAGGATGTAATTAAAAGATCTGACTCAAATAGTTTGTTATTCATTTTATTCATTTTTATTCACTATTACGCTAAATGTTATTCAGTGTTCCATATTCAATTTTGGAATCACTGTTAGTTTATTGTAGGATAATTTCAGTGGAGAAACCGTCCTTTTTATATGTAAAAATTATAAATTTTTGTTTTGTTTGAAAAATTGTTTATAACAATCACATAAATTATTTATTAATCAATTTCGTTTGTTAATCATTACAATAAATGTCACTCCAATAATAGTTGAAGAAAAACCAATTTTTTTATACAAGGAAACGGCCAATTGGGAGAATTTGTTTAATTAAGTTGTTATTAAGAATATATATTGTTTATATTTGATAAAGTTAGAAGTATATAAATGGCTTTAAAAAAGATTGGAAATCACTTTTGGTCATAAAAATCAATTTAATTAAGAGAAAAAATCATTTATAAACAAATTGTTTATAAAATAGTATATTACGAGTCAAGGCCCGAAAGTTGGATTTCCGGGCCTGTGTGATTTGAAGGCCGAGGCGAAGCCGAGGCCTTCAAATCACACAGGCCAGGGCATCTAACATTTCTGGCCGTGTGTCGTATACTATTTTTCTTCCTCCCCAGCCGAAAGTACGTTAAATAATTACCATAATTACAAATGAAATGCGTTTTCGGCTGCTAGCTCGTGCTCGACTATATCTATATCTATGCTTTTTCTTTTGCGGCCTACATCAGTCCGCTGCTGCTCTCGGTTTGAATGTATAGGATTCATTTGTCCGCCCGACTTTTGCAAAACCGAGGCGAAGCCGAGGTTTTGCTGGTCGTGGCGGGTATTAAAAACACGTATGAAAAGTAATGAAAAGTGTAACAAAATATATTTAAAAATGTATACACGTACAAGTTATACTTTATTAATGTAACATTAATATATATTATAAATCATTACAAACCTACAAACTTCTTTAAACTTACAAACTTACAAAAGCTTCAAACTTTCAACCATCTACACACGCATATTCAAAGTTTTATCGCACTTTAAATCTCTCGATATCTTTCACCTCTAACACCTCGACGTACAAACATGTACGTTCAATTCGTTTAACCGTCGTCCACACTTAAGTTGCGCAAAACAAAACCACAGATTCCAAATATTAGTATAACCTGTAAACATTAAAAAAAAATCCAATTAAACAGAGAATAAGAAGTATAATAGTAAAAAAGGTATGTATTAAAATAAATATGTGTATGTAAATAATTATTATACCTTCATAGCTAAATATATATTATCTGGTGCTTTGTCCATAAATGCCATTATTTGTTCCCATCGTAGAACAAAAGCTTTCTTTGGTTTGTAACCTTTAGCATTTGCTTTTATTAAACTTTTTAAGGCATGAAAATTACTAATATTAATATTTTCTTTCATATTCAAAGTATTTCGGAGCATACTCCAAATACTCCACAAAGTTGGCGGTTTAAGTTTTTTTTTCAATGATTGAAAATAAACAATTAAATTGTTTTCTTCTGAGTCAGACAAGGAATGTTTATTCTCCTCTTTCCACTTTTTGTAGTTGTTATAGATTAGGAGATACCGCTCGGCAGACTTCTTTGGTAATGTTTCATTTTCCACTATAAGTTTTGCTTCTTCTTCAAAATTACGTAAAACTTCTTCCTCGTCCGTCAAACCCTCCGATGAGGAGTCATGCATTTTGCAGATTTTGTGTTGACTTTTTGTGCATAACAAAATTAGTTTTGAGGTTGTAAACAAACTTCTCTCTTTTTTCTATTCGCCACATTCGCCTATCAAAAACATTTTTCAGAGGTTAAGTAGATACGTTCACACATACAAAAACTTTCTTAATAATAATTTAATTACATTGATTAATTAAATTAAATTAAATTAATTAAATTAAGTTAAATCCTTAATTACCACATTGCACATATATAGTATACACTCACAGTCTCACACTCAGTGTTGCCATCACAACCACTGCTACATCACGGGCCGCAAGAATCTTGCAGCCAATCATACCGCGCGTTAACTCTAGCAGGCCACAAAAGCCACTCTTCCCGGCCTGAAATGAGGCCTGAAAGTCGTACTTTCGGCTAGGGGAGGAAGAAAACAATAATTGTTAACTTATGCTAATTTTTTATAACAAATTTTGACTCTTATGAAAAATATTAGCAAATAGCGTGAAGCAAACAATTTTTTATTGAAGAAAAAAACACTAATAGGAATTTGTATATAAAAATTGTGTATAATAATCAAGTTAAATATTATTAAATTGAATTATATTCTATGAATGCAGGGGCACTAATTTCAGAGGATATTGAGTTTCTATCTATATTTTTTCTTGAGATAAAAATTAAGAAATCTGAAATGGCCAATATTGTCACTTTATTTGTTTATATATTGTTGCTCTGTGAAAAAAATTTAAAAAAAGGAAATAAAAATTCTCTTAAAAATTTAATGCTGAGCATTTAGAAAAAAAAAGGTTCAAATCCGTTAAAAAAGGCTCACAGCGCCGTTTCTCTGTAGAGCTATTGTTGGCGGAGTCGCATGCTTTCTTGTAAAATCCATATTTCCGTCAATTTTTAATGATTCGATCTAAAAATTTCCAGAAATATTCCTTTAATAGTAAGGAACAAATGTCTCACTGAAACTTCTTTCAACTCTAAAGTTCCCTCGATACTTTTCTTCGCCGAAACTAAAAAAAAACGTGCTTATCGACCGGTCTTAATTTGCAATTAATTATTATTAAACAATAGGTAACTTTAATTGTTTTCATCATTTTGTAGGCAGCGCTAGGGTATACTGCGTGTGTATATCAAATTTCAAACAGTTTCATTAATATTTGTGTGCGTTTTGACGTTTTATCTTTTAAAACATAATTAATTTTGGGGAAAATTTTTTTTCACTTTTTCATTTTTACAATTAAAAATATTTATCGGAAAAAAAAATTCAAATAGAAAAAAAATCCGTTTTTTCAATCTCTACAATAAAATATTTTTTTAAATTTAATTTTTTGAACTTTAAAATTTCAGTCCACAGAGACGTTTGGATAATAGTTTTACTCGATTTCGAGCGCTGAGAGCCTTTTTCGATCCAGGCCCTCAATTAATTATGTATACACTCATCGCTTGATAGACGGCCAACCGATTCACGGCCGCTTTCACGCTTGGCTGATTCTGCGTCCCCCCCGAGCGTCCCTTGACAGCCAACACTGAAGTTCCGGCGCTCGAAGTGACCTCGAAGTCAGTGCCGTTACTGCGTAGCCTGCGTAGTATAGAAATGATCGAAATTTTCGTGGAGTATATGAGATCCTTATATGATATGACAATTTTAATTTTTTTTTTTTAGGAAATGTTAGATAAGCAAAGTCGTTGAGGCCCACAAATTTATAACTTTATATTAAAAAAAAATTTGAAAATTTCATATTTGTTAATAATTGAGGTTTCAGATAAAAGAACTCGCTCATTGCTCGAACAACCGTATAAAATTACCGTGATATTTAAAAAAGCAGGATTTTCAAAAAGAGTAAACTGGGGTAATCGACGTAAACGATTTAAGACGTAAACGATTTAAGTTATTCTACGTTAAAATTTTTTTTTTTTGTAATTAACGTTCTTATTTCTGTATAGAAAAATTAATAAATAAATAAAATAATACAAATACAGTGAAAAATGTATACCAAATCTGCCAGATCTGCATCATTTATAACAAATTAGATGTTTATTACATTTTTTGGAAGAAATGAAAAGATAATCCGTATATTACCCAAAACCCTGTGACATGGATTCTGGTTATCTACTTGGGGTTCAAGTTAAACCTATCCTTCTTTGAAGGGGTCATTCTTCAAAATAATTAGTTGAAAGTAAGTAAATTAAAAATGGTTTTATTTTGCATTTAACGATTAAAAAACGATATATTTGGCATCTAAGTATTTTGATAATTCTAACGATATGTAATTTATTCATATAAAGGTTGTAACGTGGTGAATTTTTACCACGTTATTGATCCTCTTCCCAGGCTGATTTATCTAATCGGGAATAAAACAAAATAGAAAAGAACAGCCAGTAGGAACTCAATTAGATATAAGTGTATGAATGTTAGTATGGATGTACGAGAGTTGAATAGTATTGAGAAAAGAATGTATTAAGTTTAAGTAGAATTATATCATTTCCTTACTTTATTTTGTATTTTCCGCCTACATGACTTCCGAAGAACACAAATCTAGTATATTTCCAGCTATTTACATGCTATTACAGAGTTATCTACCGTCTGGGATGCGTCAGTCTTTTATATTTTAGATATTTTTATCATCCTCCAATACTGCAAATGCAATAAACTGTTTAAATTGTGTAAAACTTACACTGTTTGCATTCAGTATGTAAAGACACATGAGCTGTCAAAACACCTGGACGCAGCCATGAATGGTTAGCAGTAGCTCCACTTTTGTCTGGCAGGGAGCAGCAGCTCTCAGAGCAACGCAAGTTACGTAAGTGCGACTGCGCGCTCAGACGGAAAACTCCAAGAACACTCAGTTCCGTGCTGGCTGTTCATGTGCGAACTATTTGATAAAGTTACGGAAAAAATTCTGTGAATAATTTCTGTGCATTGATGCCTAAAATTACCTATTGCCAAAAGAAGGATTAATTTTGTGCCTTTTGAGTCTTGGGAAGTAAGGTAGGCGCCCACAATTCATGTTTCTCCCATGCAATTTCTTTCTTTATGTTTATTGGAGTTTTTAAAGAGTTACGTAATTCTCAGCCGACGCCCATGTATGGCATAGTGCTGTTCGTTCTCTTTTACATTTCGAGCACTTAGTTATGAGAAAAATCAATTTAGTCAACTATAAAATCTGTTTAGTATAAAATCTAGTTTCTAATTTAGTCTCTTTGAACAAAAATTTGTAATTTTGTCGAAACTTCTAGAGTTTACGAAAGGTTGCGTAACAGTGGATCGAAACACTGAATGACGTAATGCCATTGTTTAGATTATATTGAGTATTGAACTTTCGTTGTCATTTAAGAAGCTTTTCTATGCTAGATTCTTCTCTAATGATAAGTTTTGAGAAACTCTAACTAAGATTTAGAGTTACGTAATATGAGTTTCTTTTATTGAACGTAATTTTATATAATTACCGAAACTCGATCATCATTCTTTGAAATTTAATGTTTTCTTTTGATCTCTCATTAATACGGCTTTGTATATCTTATTTTTCACCTCATCCATCAAGCTCAAATAGTGTACATAATTTCACTCCATAATTTCTCTGTAATAAATCTATGTTATAATTTTTCAAGTAAAATGTTGGGTTTGATTCGTTTCTTCGCCCTCACGAAATCCCTCTACCTGAGCTAAGTGGGAATAATAAAGTTTGGTGTGTTGGCTTAGAGATTATTTTTTTTGGAAGTTAAAGTTTAAAAGTAAAAATCTTGAGCGGTATCATGAGATACCTGGCGCCCTAACTGGCTTTAGTAATTTTGAGAAAAATTTTGTTGGGTGCTGAATTTTGACGGCACTCAGAGACCGAAAGTCCCTTAAGGCTGAGACTGTCGTTATAAATTTTTGGCGCCCAACGTGGGGCCCGAAACGAATCAAATTTGGGATTTTTCATCCGTATGTTTTCTTTTCTTTTTTTCTTCTTATTTTCAGCGATCATTCTAGATTCATCTCGACTTATCTACAGATGTCATTCGCATTCCATGCATAACGAATCCAATCGACCCTAACCTCATTGCTCATCGTTCATAAACCATTGAGTGTTTCATTGTTGTGTGGGTTCGATTATTTTACTTGTTTGCGATTCTTATTGATATATTCGCTCTGATTTCAATTGCTGAATTGTTTTGATCTGTCTCTTCTTTTCTTTGATTTATTTTTCAGATTATTTGAGCTTCATTCTGTTAAAATGGACAATTCTACGATCAACCTCGACAGGTTGTGGGCTGAAACCGTAGAGACAATCAAAAATTGGGCAAGTTCATTGACCGCAAATGATTTGCGTGCCACTTTGAACTGTCTAGGCTTGAGAGTATGCGATAACGATCCAGCTATGCGTTGGCGTTTAGTGAATCATTGTCGGAACCTCCGAAGACTTTACCAATCATATGAGGAGGGAACAGGAGCTGAACCTCCCGTTAGACATGAACGTTTATATGACAACCCCAATGTCATCACACCAACAGGTCCTGCCGTATCGAATGAAACTTTTACAATAGGGAAAAGTATAGGTGGCGTAACCTTCGCGAACCCTTTAGAAAACTTTTCAACGTTTCCAGTTAGATTTCAGAATGAACAGTCTAGCGTGCCTGTTAGCCGCTCAACTATGATTCCAACATCCTTTCAGGGTTTAACACAAATTACTAGAACTCGTCCGACGTCAAGCGAACATTTAAGCACAAACTTCGGATTAGGGCAGCATACTAGAACTGAATCTAATGACTTGATATCGTTGCTAGATAGGGATACGGACTTAGACGCAAGTTACGTTACGGCACGATCGCCGGTCGCGAATCAAAATTTTGAGCCTTTTGCCCAAAATAATAGTTCTTTTACGGTTAATAGCGAATCTCGTGGTAATGTAGGAGCTCAAACGACTCCACATGTATCAACTCCGCTTATGCAAACCGAATTTCCGAGCCACTCAAATTTCAGTACAAGATTAAACGTCCACCAAATTGTGCTGAAGTGGAATCTTAGCTTCGATGGGAAAAGGGACAATAGTGCCGAAGAATTCTTAACCAGGATTGAGGAATGCCGCAGAGGTAGTTCCTTGACTGATGATGATCTTTTTAGGGCTATGCCGTTTTTACTTAAATCGCCTGCTCATCGTTGGTTTAGGTTTAATAAAAATAAATGGAATTCATGGGAAGAATTTCTAGTTGCTTTCAGACGCCGATATGGAAGGATTAATTTCCAAATGCGAATTAGAGACGAAGGTCGTCGTAGGACACAAGGCCCCGATGAGCCAATCGCGGATTATTTACTTAACCTTCAGCTCATTTTCCAAAAGTATGATCCATCGATGTCCGAATACGAACAACTACAGCTCGCAATAAATAACTTGCATCCTATATATCGCGCCGCTCTTCCGAAAGTAAATTATAGGTCTTTCGACGAATTAGAGGAGGCAGGGGAAAGATATGAAGCCTCTAAGGAAATTGATAAATCTTATCTCCCACCTCCATCCGCTAAGGACAGTGTTCTCCCTGAATTTTCTTATCGAGCGAGTAAAGTTAAAACGTAAAGGGTTGCTGCTACTGAAAGCAAGCCCAATAAAGGAACTAAGATCGCAACCAATGACAACCCTGATAAAAAGAAAGTTAAGAATACAGGGTGTAAAGATACCAAAAAGTCTAAAGAGGATAAGAAAGATAATGCCTCTAAACCATCGGATGCTCCAACCACTCAATGCGCAGGAGTAAATCCACTGGCTGTACCACAACCTAGTCTGTACAGTCCTTTTAATAGTTTTGTTCCATATGGAATACCTTTTAATTTTTTTTCCGGCTTTCCTCAGGCAAATATGATGCCAGCTAACTTCAGTTATCCACCGGTTGGTACCCAGGCCGCCTATGCGTCGAATCTCCCGACTGCAGCTGTGGGACCCGAACCGAAGACAACTTCAGCGAAACGAGCTTTCCCTGTGGCCACATCCGCTAGTGCCACCAATTCTAGTGGGGGAAGTGCCGGTTGCTGGAATTGTAATGGACAGGGCCATAGATGGAGAAACTGTCCGAAACCTAAAAAGGTTTTCTGCCATGCTTGTGGCAAACCCGGTGAATATTCAAGGAGCTGTAGCGGTTGCTCTGGACCTCTGCCGGGAAACGAATAAGGGCGAGTGACCATAGGGTCCGGTCTCTTCCCCCTTTCGTTATTAGGGCCCCTCTGATTCAAAAGCATCAAGTGAATGCAGTACTTGATGAGAGGAGGTTGTTTATAAATGTTTTAGTGAACGGCCAGTCACTTAGAGGACTCTTTGATCCAGGCTCGTGTTGCACTTATATAGGCAAACCAGCTTTTGGAAAGTTTAGAGATTTACTTAAGAAGTTAGCTAATCAAGTACGTCCAGGGATTATGTACCCTAACGGCGTTATTGAGGAAACCGCCGGACAAACTATTTTATCTTTAGATTTTTTAGGTATAACTAAATGTTTACAAGTTCATTTTGCTCCGACTTTTGATTGCGAAGTATTGTTCGGACATGATTTCGCGGAGCTCTTCGATTTTGACGTTAGATTTAAGCATCGATTATGGAGAATAGGCGAAGGCATATGGCACTCATATGACGGTCAGGAAGTTGGCCCAGGCTCGTTACAAACTGGAGCCGTTCGATCTTTATATAACCCCGTCAGTAACGTGAAGCCTACGCCAAATCTTCAAATTTGTGCCGAATTAAAGAAGTTGAGGAGCAAGGAGATCCGACAGCTAGATGAGCTTTTGTCTCGGAAAATTCCTCCTATGCCTTTCAAACTCCCCTCAACAAACTTAACGAAACACCATATTGACGTTCAGGGCCATGCGCCAATTAAGCAAAATGCACGACGCTTATCTCCAAAAGTGGAAGAAGCCTTTAGATAATCGACTCAAAAATTAGAAGATCAAGGAATAATAAGTCCTAGTAACAGCGAATGGTGTAACCCTGTGGTTATGGCCAAAAAGTCAGACGGAAGTTATAGATTATGTATCGATTTCCGCAAGCTGAACGAGGTAGCTAAGAAAGACGCATATCCGATGAGGAATATAAGCAAAATCTTGGACAAATTTGCATCAGCACGGTATATCTCCACAATTGACTTGAGCCAAGCGTTTCACCAAATACCGCTCACTGATGAAAGTAAAGAATATACTGCATTTCCAGTACCTGCAAAAGGATTATATCATTATAATCGAATGCCGTTCGGTTTATCTGGATCACCAGCCACTTTTCAGAGGTTATTAGATGGGCTAATTACTCCGGAATTTGAACCTCACGCGTTCGCGTATATCGATGATATAATTATAGTGAGTGAAACTTTCGAAGAACATATGTATTGGTTGGAAAAGGTTTTAGACACCATTATTCGTGCAGGACTAACGGTCAACCGCGATAAGAGCGAATTCGGATGTAGCGAAGTACGTTATCTCGGATACCTAGTCAATCGATCTGGAATGCACCCAGATCCGGAAAAAGTCAAACCAGTTACTGATTATCCAGCTCCAAATACGATACGGAAACTTAGAAGATTTTTAGGTATGGTGTCGTGGTACAGGCGTTTCATTAAGGATTTCGCAGTAAAGGCTGAACCCTTATACCGTCTATTGAAAAAGAATAGAAGATATACGTGGGACGAAGAACAGGAGAAAGCCTTTCAGGAATTAAAAGCTGACCTTAGTGCCGCGCCTACCCTAGCGAGACCAGACTTTAATTTGCCGTTCGTATTGCAGACGGATGCAAGCAGTACAGGCTTAGGTGCCGTTTTGACTCAAGTCCAGGACGGCGAAGAACATGTCATCGCTTTCGCCAGTCGTGCATTGCAAGGTGCCGAGAAGAACTATACTGTTATAGAACAGGAATGTTTAGCCGTAGTATGGGCCGTGAAGAAAATCAGACAGAAGATCAGAAGAAGATCAGAAGAAGATCTATCTATCAGACAGATCACAGAAGCCTCCGTTGGCTCTATAACTTAAAAGACCCTACACGTCGTTTGGGTGGATAGGCCTTGGAATTTCTACAGTACGACTTCGAGATACAACATAGGAAAGGTGCTCTTCACCACGTTCCAACTCCTAAGAGTTGGCAGACCACCGATATCGCTTGGGAGCCTAGTGTGTCTAGGCCCCTGCGACCATCTACCCGTCGCAGCAAGACGCGCAACCGTCCGAGCCGCCCCCGCAGTTATCGCTACATGCAGGGGCTCCTCACAGAGCATGAGGCCCACTGCCCCCATCAGCGTGGTCCTCATTGCTTCTGTAGGAGCCCTGAATATCAGCGCCTGCTGGCAACTCAGCCTCGCTTGGACCGTCTTCAGCTGCTCCCTTGGCCACCAGATCACAGCTGCATAGAGTAGCCTCGGTTTTAGAATCGCTGAGTAAAGCCAGGCAATCATGCCCGGCCCCAATCCCCACGTTCTACCGAAGGCCCTTCTACACATTCAGAAGGTTACGATGAACCTTCTGCACTGCGCTTCCAGATGCTCCGCCCAGTTCAGTTTCTTATCTAGGATAGTTCCCAGATATTTCACCGACTGGGTTATTCGGATCATCTTTCCGCCAAATTTGGGGCCCGTTACCGCAGCCACCTTATATTTTCTCGTGAAGAATACAAGATCAATCTTCTCCGGATTGACCGTCAGCCCTGATGCTACGCACCAGAGCTCCACAATTCGCAGGGCCGACCTCGTGAAATCCATTAGGGTGTCCAAATGTAGTCCCCTATTCAGGATCACAATGTCGTCCGAATACCCTTGGGCATAAAAGCCCTTCTTATTCAGATTTCGGAGAAGTCCATCCATGACCAATTACCACATGAGGGGCGACAGAACCCCCCCCTATGGACAGCCCCTGGATGCTATTCCTCCAATCCTACTGCCTTCCCATTCCGTCGAATGGTGCCTGTACCGCATCATACTTTGGATCTAGTCTGTGAGCTGTCCCGGCACGCCGCACTTCAGAGCCTCTCTGCATATGACTTTCGGGGGAGTGTTGCTGAATGCCCCTTCTATATCCAAGAAGGTGCCTATCACATACCCGCCTTCCTCTAATTGCCGCTCAATTCTTCCAACAGCCTCATGAAGGGCCGTGTCGACCGAGCAGCCTACCTGGAAGGCATATTGACCAATGTGCAGTGGTCTCCTTGAGAGCACCCGATCTCGGATGTACCTCTCGACCAGCTTTTCCAATGTCTTCAAAATGAAGGATGTCAAGCTGACCGGTCTGAAGTCCTTGGCAGCAGTGCAGCCCCCCCTACCCGGTTTGGACAGGAAGACCACTCTGCTGTCCCTCCATGCCATTGGCACGTGCCTCAGCGCTATGCTAGCCCTGAATACTTTCGTCAGGTGCAGTCGCAGTTCCTCCAGCCCTTCTTGTAGAAGAGCTGGGTATACTCCATCCGCCCGCGGTGATTTGTAAGGTTGAAAGGTCCTTAAAGCCCAATCAACCTTCTTAAACGACACTATGTCGGACGCGAATCCTCAGTCTGCCCTTCTACCAGGGCCTACCTGGGACACGTCCTCCTGGTCCGTTGGGATAATCTGAACGCCCGGGAAGTGCACCTCTATCAGACGCTTCAGACAATCCTTCTCATTCTCAGCAAACTCACCCGTTTTCAGCCTTATCTGACCTAGACGAGCTTCTGCATTTTTTGCAAGTATCTTATGTAGGAGGGCCGTCCTGAGAATGCTGTTGGTTTCCTCACAGAACTCCCTTCAGCCCTCCCGCTCATATTTGTTGATCATGTTCTTATATTCCTTCCTGGCCTCTCTATACCGGTCCCATTCCGAGATCAACTTGGTTTTAAAAGCCCTATTGTACAGTCTCCTAGCCCCTGTCCGAAGGGCCTCCAAGTATTTATTCCACCATTGTGCCCCTCGGCCAGTGCCCACCGCACTAATTGGACAGTTGTTTTCGAACGCTGTGATTAGAGCTCTTTGCAGAAAATCTGCAGCCAGCTCCAGCTCATCAGTCGTCCCATATTTTGTAGGAAAGTCCACAAGCCTACCTTGGAGTTCCTCTCTGAAGGCCTCCACTTGGTGTATCTGGGGTTTCTCTTCAGCTGTACCTCCGGCTTCCTGAGCGCCAGTCGAAAGACAAGCTGTCTATGGTCTGAGAGCGATTCCTCCGCAAACACTTTCCAACTTCTCTCCTTATCCACCAGTCCCCCTGAACAAAAAGTCACGTCAAGAACCTCCTTCCTGCTTTTGGTCTGGAAGATGGGAACATTACCTCGATTTAAGATCTCCAGATCCGTGCCCGCTAGATATTCCAACAGAACCCTGCTCCTCTCATTGACGTCCGTGCTTTCCCACACCACATGGTGTGCGGTGGCATCGCACCCCAAGAGCAGCAGGGTCCCCATACTTTGACAATGCTGCACCAGAACCTCCACCTCCGATGGCGGAGGTCCCGTTGCAGCATCCCCTGGGAAGTAGGCCGAAGCTATATAAATCTCCAGCCTTTCTTCCTTACTGCCCCTGAGCCTTGCCCTAATAACCACAAGGTCTCTTGAGCATAACTTCGGCACCAGTAGGGCATCCAAGCCTTTGACGACAATGCACGCCCTTAGCGAATTTTCAGACGGGAAAGTCCCGTCTAGCCTGGGCGCCCGCCCCTCTCGGGGCATAGCGTCAATTGCTTTCGCAATTCCCTCCCTCAGCCTGTCCAACTCCCATGAAGTCAGACAGGTCTCTGGATAGCCCGCCGCGACGATCACCCTCGTCAGCGCACTATCGGCCACCTGCGCATAAGAGAGACCCGGGGCTTCAGGAACCCTGTGCCTCTTAGCTGCCCTGTCCGGACGAGTGTCCTCAGAGCCCTTCCTCCTTTTACCTGAAACCGAGGCCTCCTTTGGAGTGCCTTGGTTCCCTTCTGATGTTTGGGCTCGAAGAAGCCGCGCCCTTTTGCGCAGCCTCTTCTATGCACCATACGGCCCCTTCTTCTTAAAGGAAAGGTCCGTGAGGCGCTGCCCCACTTCATCTACCGTCCGGAGGGTGCCCTCTAGAGAGCCCTCTCCTAGCGGTTCTTTTATAACTGAGAGCCTTTCAGCAGAGCCCTCCTGAGAGGGCCCCCACATGGGCCCCCCTGGTTTGAGGGCCCCGGTGCAGGGCCCTCCCCTGAAAGCCCCGTTTTGGAGCCTTCAGATTTTTTATTTTTTAATTTGAAAATTCGGTCCGTACGGATCCCACGAGCAGCTAGGGAAGAGGTATTCCATCCATGCAGAGCCCCGCATACATGTATGAGGCCTATTATAATACGGGATTCGGCCTGGTTTCCCGAATCCACCGTTAGAGACACCCCCGTCCCTAACTCCAGCGAGCAGGCACCTGTCCAAGACAGCTCCCCCTCGCCGACGTCAGGGGCGGATTTTGGTAACACTCGTGCCATTCAACCCTCGACACGGTTGGTCACATCTTAGTTTGGGGGCCACAGGATTCGCGCCCTCAATATTCTGAGAGGTGTGGCCGTTTCCTCCCAGAAGGATCGCTCCTTTGTTCAGATCCCACGGACTACCAGTCTCTCTGTTCGCCAGAGTCCCTGGGCCTCACAGCCCAGTTCTTCTAGTTCGCAGATCCTGAAGAGGCAGCCCGTAGAGATCCTTAAGCCCTCCCACCAGCAGTAAGGTCACATGATCCCTAGGTAGGGGACTTGATCACGGACATCAATAATAATTGTAATATCTTGGATATATGAAGCAGTGTTTGACAGTAACGCGTTACTTATAACGCGTTACCAGAAAAGTTACTTTTTTAGTAACGGTAACGGTAGCGCGTTATTTTTTTTAAAAAGTAACGGTAACGGTAACGCGTTAAAATTTTTTGGTAACGGTAATGCTAAGTAATGCACGTTACCAAACGTTATTTTATAAAAATTTGGAATGCTGAGTATTATATTAAATATTTAAATATCAAGAAAACCAATCAAATGGTGTGCTTTCTTTACAGTAACTCTACTGCTCCTCATGATGAAATGTTATTTATGTATATCTATGTATATATCGTTCTGCAATCTCCTACTCAGTACCGGTATACCAGCAAAATATTTTTTCTCCATTAAAATGCGTCATGAAAAATTATAGAAAAATTCAAATAAAATTCTAATATAAGAAACAAAAAAATATAAAAAACTCAAAAAGGGACAAGAAATATAAAATACATAAATATAAATACTCTAAATATTTATTGATTATGAAAATAATCAATTTTAAAAATATGATTAATTTTAATCATATAGTAAGTAATATACCAGGTCTAGAAGTATGAAACCGGAATTTTTTTGCAAAAATGACACGTCTGTTATATGAAAATGGTCAAAAATACTTTATTCAAAGTAATTTCCTTCGCTTTCTACATATTTTTCCCACCTCTCCGATAGGTGCTGAATGCCCCGCCAATAAAACTGTTCGTCTTTTGAAGCGAACCAGTTATCCAGCCATTCTCAGACGTTTTCGTACGAAGTGAATCGTTGTTCAGCGAGAGCGTGGCCCTGCGATGCGAACAGATGGTAATCCTACGAAGCCAAGTCTGGAGAATAAGCGGCATGAGCCAATATCTCCCAATTGAATGCCTCGATCGTTTTCCTGACCCGTTTCGCTGTGTGTGATGGGGCATTATCGTGAAGAAAAATCACTTTGTGTTGCCTTCTTCGATAATCTGGTCGTTTTTCTTGCAATGCTCGATTCAAATCGATCATTTGCTGTTGGTAGCGATTCGTGTTGACAGTTTCACCAGGTTTTAGCAGCTCATAGTAGATAACTTCCTTCTGATCCCACTAAACGCACTTTCTCGGTGGTTTTCCACGATCTTCATTCGTCACATCAAAATTAGAACTTTTGAAATTTTTATACCACTCAAAACACTGTGTTTTGCCCAGAGCATAATCACCGTATGCTTCGACAAGCATCCGATGCGATTCTGCAGCAGTTTTCTTTAAGTGTTAATAAAAAACCAATGATATCCGTAAATCGTAATTTGTAGGCACAAAACTCGACATGTTTAAACTATTTGTACATATACGGTATACCGGTGTTATGAATTTGGCCTTACTGAGTACCTTTCTCAGCTCCCACAGGGAGCAGATGGCGCAGCAGAAGCGGTCATACGGTCTCTAAACTGATGGCAAGCACCATCTATAGGGAAATTCCGGTTTCATACTTCGAGACCTGGTGTTAAAAATTTAACAAAAGAAAAGTAACGTAAAGGTAACGCGTTATTTTTTTTGAAGTAACGGTAACGGTAACGGTTTACTTTCAGACATAACGTGTCAAACACTGATATGAAGAATCTTGGGCGCAGTTCCGAAATCCGCTAACCTCCGATTTTCTTTGGGCTCCGTGTACTTATGGTATATATTTTGACGCGCTGATTACGAATATGATAGTGAAAATTGACGCAAATTTGATTTTCATGTTGAAATCATGAAAATTTACCATTTCCTTCAACATTCCCTTTGCCATTTCCATTTACCAATCCCTTTGGCATTTCTTTTTACCATTCCCTTTAACATTCTTTTTTCCATTTCCCTTTACCTTTTCATTTACCACTTCCCTTTACTATTTCCTTTGCCCTTTCCCTTTACCACTCCCTTTGCCATTTCCCTTTACAATAATTTTCTTTGACAATGATTTCCATTTAGAATGTAAAGAACCTTGATTTATAGGTTTGTTACGTCTTGAGAGTCGAAACACACCCCTAATTTTAAAGATATGGGAAAAAGGAAAAGGTGGTTCCTCCTCGATTTGGATAGGGAAAAGGATTCTCTATACCGTGATGAGGATAACCGCAAGATTTATAAATAAAACTCTTAGAATTTGCAATTAAAAATGAACAATATTTATTGATACTTTGTTATAGGCAGGTCCCTTAAAAAATCTCTCGATCAGCATCTGAAACAAAAAACAGAAAAAAAGTTTCTAGCTGCTCCCTCAGATTTAGATCATAGGCGTGAAAAGAAGGAAATATGGAACCTGCTTACCGAATTTTTCAGGGGTTGGTGTCGTTGAATCAAGACTCTGCGGTCGGTGTCGTTGAAACCGGACTCTGGGGTTGGTCCCAGTTTAGGTCTGTTGACTTGAAGATGAATGAACTTTACGACGCAACTTTTATATTTAAAAGGGGGTACTTTTCCGAACAGAGTTTAATACTTGAGGATAGTTTTAGATTACGACATAACTCGTTGAGGACTATAAAGCAGACTGAAGATTTAGGCCCAAATTCTCTGTTTTTATAGGGCGTTTGGCAATAAATCCAAAATGGCCGCTAAGCATTGTCGAAGGGTACACGTGCAAATTCGCAAAAGATTCTTCTAATCCGTAAGTGGATTAATGTTTCGAAGAAGATTCAATGATATATTATGACATTTAGTATCTTGGTAACAAAAGTTCCCTAAATGTGTATGACAGTTTAGAATCGTAAACTTAGATTAATGTTTCCTTTTTCGGTAAAAATGATTTCGAAGATCAGTATTAGAAGCGTGGGTACGCATGATACATAGGGACTATTCCATACAAAATTCACAATCAAAAATTTTTTTTGCGCGAACTATTTTTTTTGTGTTTTTTGGTGGAAAATATTGTACACGTATTTTTTTATTTCGACATGACATTTAAAATTTCCGAGTTGTGAATTTTCAAACATTTAACGCCACATTTAACTGCAGCCACTTATTTTTTTAATAGAATATTTTTTTTCATATACGCAAATATTTAGAGGTACATTTTTCGAGCGTTAAAAGTTTGAAAATTCTCAACTCGGAAATCTTAAATATCATGTCGAAATAAAAAAATACGTGTACAATATTTTCGATCAAAAAGCGCAAAAAAAAAAAAATATTTCGCGCGAAAAAAATGTTTGATTATAAATTTTGTATGGAATGGTCCATAGGTTTCTCATAGGTGAGAATATAGGTGTTTGAAATTGGTGCAGTAAGAAACTTAATTTTATAGATTTCCGTTTTCTTGAGAAGAAAACCGTGACCGTTTTCTTTAGAAGAAAAGAATTCGGATGCGTAGTTTTGGTTTTACGACTTTACATGAGTTTTCTTTACGAATTGTCGTTTGATACCTGCAGGCATTGGAATTTATAAATGTGTTTTCTTAGAAAATTCGTAGGATGGAATCATAAAATCTAGAATGATTCTTATTGAATTAAGTTTTATATTCGTGAGAAATTGAGGTCGACATATGTCAAGAGATTAAGTGGACGCGGATACATAAATTATGTTGTATGCCAAAGCGAGAGTTTTCTAAAGGGCGTGGCCTTTGGTATGTCCTTTTTTGATTACATTTGAAAAAATACAATATTGTTTGCTAATATTAAATAAAGATACAATATTGGTTGATATTCAACAGTTAATAATCTAAATGCTAGTTGCTAGCTAAAATATGTGGATTACAATTGAGGGCCCGGATGCAATAACGTCCTATAAATTTATTTCGTTGGCCCCTGGGCAGTGTTTAAAAAAGTTTTGAAATAAATATTTTAAGCTGCATATTTTGATAGAAAATTGAATTGCGCATCTTTTTTTCCTCATAAAAAAAGTTCTAACTTTTGTCACTTTCGAAATAAAGACACAAAACGCATTTTTTAAAAAATTAAGATTTTCCGTCTTTTGTCACTTCAACTCGCTATATATTAATGAGTTTTCAATATTTTCTTATGAAAATTTCAAGAAATACACCCTATGGTATTCTACGAACGAAAGCGTAATTAAATAATAATTAATTTTG
>CAJFCP010025012.1:0-14870 GCA_904066005.1 Synergus itoensis | reverse complement strand
ATCCAATCGAAAACGTCTGGAGTATCTTGAAGAGGAAGCTTGCCGAAAAACGTGTCTTCACCCTAAAACAGCTGTCACAAAGAAGTAAAAAGTAATGGCTAGATTTACCAACGAACTATGCCGAAAAATTAGTTGAAAGTATGCCAAGAAGTTGCCAGGCCATTCTGAACAACGATGGAGACTGGACCATTTACTAAGTGATTGCGTATTAGTACTTTGAAAGTACTTTAATTTAAAAAAAAAAACGTTCAAATATCTCTATTAGTTTTAAAAATACAGACCACACGCTCTTGTTGAACAGACTGTAACTTAGTAGATCGTCATATTGGACATTCCTAAGTGTGGGGCCCAAAACTGATCCTTGCGGGACACCGCTGTTTACTGCCCTTTCTTCTGTTTAGCCTTCTGCCTCCATTATTACGTCCCTGTCAAAAGAGGTAGGATGCTACGAGACTAATCAGGCTTTCATCTATTCATCTTTTTCTCAGTTCGTCAAGGATAACCTGACAAGATGCACTGTTAAAAAAATTTCTTACGTTGATAGTAATGGCTGCACATAGACGCCTCCATTTTATGGAGTAGTCTGCTCTTTGTTCGGCTGCCTCTACTACCTTCTTGATGGCATCCACTACCTGCCAGCCTTCCCTGAAACCAAGTTGGTTTGGAGCTAGTCCATCGGTGAGATCCAGCTCTTTTTTGAGTCTGCTCAATATTAGTTGCTCGTACAGCTTTTCTTCGACATCCAGAAGACACATAGGCCTGTATGAGCTGGGGTTTTCTTTGCTCTACCCGCTAGAGTGTTGTACGTTCTGAGCACATATCCCGATCTGGTCTTAGCTAGATGTTTTATCACTCCCGGCGAAATTATGCCTGCACCTTTGTGGGGCTTCTTTTTCTTGTTGGCCATTACAAGTTCTTCTTCCGAGAAGTTAGTAAATGCCGCTGACATCACGCGGTTAAAGATCACTGTGTCATGGATAGGGAAATTGTACTCTGTCACGCTCTTCACCGCTCACATGGTCACAGTAGGCTTAGGATTGTTTCTTAAAAGTCTTTTCTTGATTATTTTGTAGCCTTTTCCTCATATGTCTCTGTCAACTTTGTCGCACACTGCTAACCGGCTATTTATTTTCGATGTTTTGAAGGCCCTTTGAAAATCTTTTTGGGTCTTTTTGTACTCGTACCACAGAATGTTTTTCTCAGACAAAGGTACATTTTTTTTGGCGACCTTCATGTATTTCCTTCTGCTTTGGAGGAATTTTTTATGGAATTCCCAGAATTCTGTATTCCACCAGTGCATCGGATGGACCCTCCTGTTAGATGTCTTCTTTGGCATGCATTTGTTACAAATGCTTTTTAACGTATTCGAGAACCCCTCTTCTTTTATCGTACAGTCGTCCTCCATTAGTTCATACATAACCTGAAACTGTCTTTCCTTGTTGATTTTCTGTACATTCCAACCTTTATCGTGCTGCATCTTTCTGGGCAACATTATGACATTTTCAATCACAAAGGTGATTTAATTGTGGTCGCTAAGGGATTTCTTGTCACTGACTTCCCAGTCAAAGATTTTATTACTAGTTTTTGCCGTAGAAAGGGTTATAACTAATATGGATCGGTAGTCTTGCCTTTCAAAGTTAGATTTCATTCCCTTATTTTTGTCAATAAGGTCATGTCAGTAACTATTTCTCCACGTTTATCGGTTTTCTTCATTCCCCATTGTGGAGATTTGGCATTTAGGTCTCCTACAACAATCGCTTCTTCTCGGCTACGCCTAATCAGGTCACCGATTCATTTAACTTGTTGAGGATTTAACAAGACTCCGGTCATTCTTTCAAGATTTCCTTGAATAGTATAATTAAATAAACAAAATTATTTAGTACTTTCTGAGATCCTGTTAACTAGGCTAAACATGAATCATTACGCTTCAATATTGCATCAATTTTCTGACGCAGTTCATAATCACTTATTTCTATGCTTTCAGTTCCTCGACGTCTAATTCACTGTATGGTTGTGTATTAAATAAGGGGCATAATTCCTCAAGTGTACCCACCTTGAAAATGAAAGTTGTCCGATCGGGCTAAACATTGGCCCAATTGTTGTCCTATTAGATAGTATTTCTTACACCAAAAATTAATTCATTTTGATAATTATTTATCAAAATGGAGGGGGTATAATTTTTGGGTTTTTTAAGCAAAGCCTTACTTTCAAACATTTATAACTTTTTTCCTATTGCCTTAATCAAAATTTCACTATAAATGTTTTTGATAGATTTTTCCACAAACTTTCTAGTGGTTATAACTATTTTAGAAAAAAATGAAAATTTGACCCTAATTTTTGAAAATCAAAAATAAGATTAACTTTTTATCCAATTTCGACACTTTTTTTCATAAAAATAGTTTTAAAAGAAAGCTGAATTTCTTTCCTATTAGACCCCCAATTTTCAGAATGGCAAATTAATTCGTCTTTGAGTAATAGAACGATACGTAAACAAGATTCCATGATAGGGCGGGTGGCGCGCGATCTTCCCTAGTGCGCTCACGCCAAGGATCTGTTCGATCTTTTGGCGATAGTTTGAACAGTTGTTTTCTTTGCAGGCTTCTTTTGCGGTTTCTGTTTTTTGCCATTTGAGAAGATGTCGTATTTCTCAGACAATGAAAATTTCTTTAGTTGAAGTTTTCCATCTTGAGTGGGAATGAAAGCGTGGTACTGTAATGTACCTAGTATTGTAGCAGCTTTCTCAAATCTGGCTTTCAGTACCTCGGTGGCTAAGGCATGATTTTCTTTGCTGCTGAAAAAAATTTCGGTTTCCTTACAATTTCTCTTTGCCCACTGAAACAAAGCATGGGGAGTGAGTATGTGATGTTTCGGAGATCATTCGACTTATGTCATCGCGTTCATAAAAGTTTTTCACTAAAGTTACAATTTCAGGAGTCAATACTCTTCCTCTTTTTGGATTCGGTAGCGTAAGAACTCCATGCTCTGAAACCAATTTTTTGACATTTCTTGCTTTTCGCTCTGATGTATTGAACACCTGCATCAGTTTTCTTCGTCCCCAAGATTTTGGCGCAAGCGAGAGAAGTTGAAATTGTTCTTGAAGATCTTTAGAGGCATTGAATTTTTCGATGATTTGATGAAGTACTTCAACACCAGCTTTGTGATATTTGTTTTCACACTGCAGCTTGGTGTCTAAGACATCTAAATCTTTTTCGCTGTCATATAGCTAATCTTCATCATCGTCAGAAATCATTTCATGATCCTCAGTATCTATCTTATATCTATCAGAAGGCTCTGCAATATTACCAGAGTTTAAGGATGATAATCCCGCTGAGTTTATGAGTTGGTATTTACATGCACTGCAAATTTGAGCTCCTGGTAGTGTAGGGAATTTCAAACGCAAGTCGTAGGAAACACCACGGAGTTTAATACTAGTTGCTTTATGCCTGTCTTTTTGAAAAGGATTAATACATCTATTCTTCCAAATTTTAATCACTTTTTTAGAAAGCATTGTGGAAAATGTACTTTTTTCAGATAAGAATGACCAAAGTCACGATATTTCCAGAGATAAAATTATACGAATAATAGATAAAGGAGAATAAGAATGAGGAAATAAAGAATAAAATAAATTTACGAACAAACCTGCTGCGATAAATTCTACTTCATATAAAATCTGCGAGTAAAATACGAATATTATATTCCAGTTTCTTATAAAGTTAAAAATTATCTTCTCTTGTGAGAATCACAACCATCTAGTAGCAGAAGTAGGAAGTGAAAAATTCGCGTTGCACACAGATTCTCGGCGTGAGCGCACTAGGGAAGATCGCACGCCACCCACCCTATCATGGAATCTTGTTTACGTATCGTTCTATTACTCAAAGACGAATTAATTTGCAACTCTGTAAATTGGGGTTCTTATAGGAAAGAAATGGAGTATCCGTTATCGGTCTAGCCTTCGAGACATCCCGCGAGGGAAAACCGACGGAGTAAGGAAACATTGCGAGTTTCCCCTTTATTCCCGACCGACCTTCTTGTCCGCCCAAGAAGTCAACGAGGAATGCTAAAGAATTAGAGTCGTTATTAGTCTCGTCGGGCATGTGCACTTCTATTGTCATGAAAAAATGTTTTAAATAATAATTCTCACGATTCGTAACGGAAATGGACGCACTATCCTTATTTAATTTAATACTGTCACTAAATCCGAACTTCCTTTTCTAAATCTCTAATTTTTGATAATAATAATTTTTGTTGTTATTTTAATTATTTGGTAATTTTTTAACTATTGTTTCTGAAAGTTTTAAAATTATTATTAGTCAATTTTTAAAGTTGTTTTCCCCAAAGCGTTAAAAGAAATAATGTCTCCATTTGTCGTTACTCATCGTTAGATATTTAATTTCGTTTTTACTATAAATTATTATTCCTAAAATTAATAGCAACAACCGATAGCAGTAATGGAAAAACACAACTGTGTGAAATTAGTATTTAATTTAAGTTTTATTTCTTTGAAAGGGTATTCATCAAAATTGTATATTAATAATTCTGATTGGACATTACCTATGCTTAGTATATTGTTTACTGATTTATATTCATCAGTAAACAATATAGAGTAATTTTTAAGTTAGTTAGAGAATTTTAACAAATTTGGAAAATGATTATTGGAATTATTAGTTAGTAGTTGCGAATTGATTAATGTCGTTCGATAAAGACGGTTCTGATATTGATTCAGATATCGCCTGCTACTATCGATTATCGGAATCATAATTTTCTCCAATCTTTCTCAAAATTTATTATTAGATGCATTAAAAGTTTGTAAAATATTTATTGTAATTAACATTTCATTTTTATTAATAATTATATGTTTTTTTAAATTAATTTCGACCGATTTAAGACGCGATTTTATCAGGGGATTAGAATCGTAACAGAAGTGGCATGAGAAGCTGACTAATGTCTTCCATCTAGATCTGTCTCTGTATCTCTCTGTGTCTCTCACTCCAATGAGTAGTAGTGGCTATTGTTTCGCATGCAACTTATTAGTGGCTAGGAGGGGATGGAGGGGAGATCACGGCCATGGCATATGAATTATGTTATGCGTAGGCTGTGAAAAGAATTAAAAATTAATTTATTTTAGGGCCTGCCGTAACACTTTTTATTTATTGTTATATAAATAAATATTTACGAAAACTGCGCATTAGTTTATGATTTAGCTTTGAGGTGTAAATGATATTACACACATTTCAAAAAAAAGTTTGTTCAAATCAATCAATTTTTATCAAAGTTATGCAACGTTTCAAAATAAAGTTCCCGCGAACTACGAGAAAAATCGATTTTTACGGCAAAAACAATAATGTCGAAAAATGAAGGAAAAAATTTTTTGTAACTAAAAGAAAAAATACGTGTTTTATGAAATTGAAATTGAAGGCTTCATTAAATATTACTTTACCTAAATAGGCGCTGCTTATAATTTAGTTTATAAGCGCCAACATAATCTAATTACTGAATTTTTTAGATGTTAAAGGGTTATCGACCTCTGTGAATAAATGATAAAGATGTTATATTTAATTTTCAATTATTTGGCATGTTTTTTTTAATAACAATAACATAAAAAATATACCAAATGATCGACAATTAAGTATAACATCGTGAACATTATCTAACTAGTTTTAAAAATAATAGAAAAACAATATAATTGAATATTTTCATGAATTCTCGATAAATTATCAAAGTTTCGGTAACATGGCGGTAATGTTACCCGATTTTAAATTACCGAGTATTTAAAAACTCTAAGCGCGACACATACGAAGTAAAGAATGGGACCCGCGTTTTGGTAGCACTGTACAATGTACATTATCTATATTATCTATCTATAAACGACTATATCAATAGTTTATGAAGTATCACACTTTAAATAAATATGAAATATCATAAAATATTTAAAAATAAATTATTTAAAAATAAAGGAAGGCAAATTTTCTTAGAGATGAAGATTGGATTAAAGTTAGTTCACATGTTACTCAAAGTAGCGAATGATTTGCATTTGTTTTTATTATTTTTAATTTTAATTTAATAAAATATGTTTACTGTAATCTATACTACTACTACATGTTTTTTGCATTAGGAGACCGATTGTGCGCTTGAGCGCGCGTGTTTCGTATTTGAAGTATTTTGAAGTTAGTAAGCTTACGTCATTAGTAAGGTAACTCTTTGAAGTTCGCTGAAATGCATGTTCTTTTTAGAATAGGATAAAAAAAATAGTAAGTAATTATATTCTTCTAAAAAGTTACTACATTTACAGTTGTATGAATGTTTAAGCGAGGTTTCGTCTTTTAAAGAAAATCACGAAATTTACAGTTTTA
Organism: Synergus itoensis; assembly: GCA_904066005.1. NCBI lineage: Eukaryota > Metazoa > Arthropoda > Insecta > Hymenoptera > Cynipidae > Synergus > Synergus itoensis. The sequence goes on along the minus strand of CAJFCP010025012.1, from coordinate 8,520 downwards.
TAGTAATATTTAAAATAAACAATTAAATAGTTTATTATGAATTGAACATCAATAGTTTAAATAAATAGTTTAATTTAAACATGAATACTAGTTAATTTTGAAAACAATTTAACAATTATTATTTTTAATAACCCAAAACAGATGTCGTGATTATTTAGTTTATAAAATAAAAGAAAAAACTTTTTATAAATGTTAGGTATGAAGAAATAAAATATCATAAATTAAAATACTTAAAGAAAAAGTAAATCGTTCGATCATGTTTTTTAAAACAGTTATTGATATGGAAGATTTCTGTGGAGTGTCCCAAGCATATTAGCTCCATTTAACTGGGTTCTACATGTATTAATTAATTATTTCTCAAAAAGTATAAACTCTGAAGGTTTAGGAAACTTTATTTATTTATGTATTTGCGTAATTTCACGTAAATTGAAAGCGAAGTATCAAGATATTTAAAAAAAAAGAAGTAAAAAAAAGGCGCGCGCCTTGACGCGCGTATGACTGCTAGTGTAATGAGAAATTAAAAGCACGCAATAATATAATAATCAATAGAGCTACAAAAATCATTAATCAATAAAGTCAATCAATCCATGAATTTATTGAAAATCTCTTGTAATATTATAAAATCTTATAATATTATAAAATCTTAAAAATCATAAAATCTGGTGTACACTTAAAATTAGAGTATTAACTCTTTTGTGAAAACGGTTTTAGCCAAAGGCTACTTTTTATTCATTTTTACAGAAGTTTCAATCAACTTTAATGGCTTTCATATTTAAAAATCTGTAAAGCGATGGGCATTTATCGTCAAATGTCTTTTTGAAACCATTTTCTCATTACCGTAACGATTATTGGCTCATCTACTGAATCTAAGAATTTAATTCTTGTCTGGATATATTTTTTCACTTCGCAATTTTGAACAGTAGGTATTATCTGCCTTTGAGACGAGTAAGTTTGTAAAAGTGTGAGAAAAATCGAGAAGAGGCCACTGTGGATTAGCATATTATTTACACCTCATTCCCTTGCATTAGAACTTCGGTGAGTCTGGAAACAGTTGGCAAAACTTTAAATCTTCTCTCAAATAATACACTAGGACATCTGATTTCATTAAAATACAATGACTGAAAACTCTATTGTCTCAGACAGTTTTCTTCTTCAAATTTGAACACGTGAGCGGTAAACCAATAAATGAAAAAATAAGTTCGATTTCCACCTAATTTTTTTGTGAACTTGACACGGGAACTCTGAAGTAAAGTAGTGTAATGTACAAATTTATCTAATTGTTCTTGTTCGTCTAAATTTAATTATATTATTCTATTTTAATTTTCGTTTCTTGCCTTATTATTCTTTTAATGTTTTAAAAGAATAATAATAATAGTAATAATAATAATGTTTTTATTTTTTTCTTAATTATTCGCATGCTTATTTAATGGTCATTGTGTACCTATATAAATTTGATTTTGTGAAAATAATTAATTATATACTATATAATAGCGCGTAACGCGGTGAATTTTAAATTCGTATTATTTTTATTATTGTTTAAAAAGAACAAATCTAACTTATTTTTTTCCTATTACAAAAAGATATTTTTTTTTTATAGTAACGCCTTTTCTTTATTTCTGATTGGTCAAATACAGATGGTGACGTGTCGTATTTTGATAATCGCGGCCAGGTGACGCGGGAAATTTTAAATCTGTATATTACACAAAATCGCTTAAATATGTTATGACACCGACATGTATGTTCACGGTTGGTTAGTAACGTGTCAGTTAACGTTTTCTGCATTACAGTCGACGCGAGAAAAGTTAAATCTTTTATTGTACAAAAAAAAAATCGTCACATGGTAGATTGCATGAAAGATATATTTAAAAAAGAAACCACAATTAAGCATCAATACAACTGGAAAAGTAGTTGATTTTGAAACCAATCTAACATCTATTAGTTTTTTTAACAAAAAACAGATTTATTAATTATTTAGTTTGCAAAATATAAACCCCCTATCCTAAATTAAAGCATACGACCCTGGTGGTGATGTAACTGAGCGGGGAGGCGCTGTCGCTGTCAGCTGGGTGAAGCGACTGCCTCGCTCAGTCTCTCTTCTTCCCGTTGCGGTCTCGAATAGACGCATCTACGTTTCGCTACTCTTTCTTCGCTAAAACATGGATTTTCGTGTTTCACCTGCTAGTTACTGGTTTCCCGAGTGCCTCCAACCAACTCGACGTGTTTGATGCTGCTGTTTCAAGGTGGGCCATGAATCCTCTCTTGATCTTATTTAAAGTGTCTTAAATAAACGTAATGATCTTTATTGGAACTTGTCGTCACAATTGACTCCACCTGTCATCACGAGCAACCACATCCTAACCCTCCTTTTAAATATGAGTGGCTACATCCCAAACCCACTTATAAGTTGGCGCCCTAACAAAAAAGAACCCTAAAAATCCTTTTTTAAAAAAAGTGGTTTCGTAATGATAGCAGTTTGAGTCTACGACGGCAGAGAAAAGTGACTTTGTGTGGCAGTGAGAGGCTCATTCTTTGTTAAAATAGGGAAAATCTAACGTAAAAAAAATGAATTTTGTATAAAGTTAAAATAGATAAAATAAGAAAAAATAAAAAGTATATAGAAAAAATAAAGAAAAAAGTTCTGAAAGTATTAAAGTACAGTAAAATCTACAATCTGTTCAACAAGAGCGTGTGGTCTGTATTTTTAAAATTAATAGAGATATTTGAACGTTTTTTTTTAAATTAAAGTACTTTCAAAGTACTAATACGCAATCACTTAGTAAATGGTCCAGTCTCCATCGTTGTCCAGAATGGCCTGGCACCTTCTTGGCATACTTTCAACTAATTTTTCGGCATAGTTCGTTGGTAAATCTAGCCATTACTTTTTACTTCTTTGTGACAGCTGTTTTAGGGTGAAGACACGTTTTTCGGCAAGCTTCCTCTTCAAGATACTCCAGACGTTTTCGATTGGATTTGCATCTGGTGACTGTGATGGCCAGTCCAAGGTCGTGATGTCATTTTCCTCTTTCCAAGCGCTGCAGAGACGGCTTCGATGTTTCGGGTCGTTATCCTCTTGCAAGATCCAATCGGTGTTATCGGCTCCAAACATCTTTTTAGCAGACCTTAGAAGACCACGTTGGTATATCTGCAACATTTTCTGAGCGTTGAGGTTCTCGGTGAAGAGCTCCAAACATCCAAAACCGCGCTCAGAGAAGCATCCCCAAACATGGACCTTCACTGGGTGTTTAATGGTCCGCTGGAGAAATCTATTGCCAGCCGTAGACCAGGCATACTTATTGGGAACCCATGCCCAGAACGACGCTTCGTCAGAAAAAATAACGTTCGACCAGTCCCGGTCGAGATTTTCAGCAGCCCATGCCTTCCGTTTTTCGATATGGGTTTCTGAGAGTAGGGGTTTTTGCCTCGTGCTACGGTACTGCATCTTCGATTCGGCCAATCGCTGTCGTATGGTGTTGATACTAATGTGTACTCCCTTTGTGGCTAGTATAGCCTTGGCATCTCGCAAACCGAGAGTGGGGGTACGCTTGAATAGCTGCACGATCGCTTTGTCCTCCTTGCTGGTTGTTGCACGCATCTTTCCTCTTTCAGGAAGATCGTCGACAGTTCCACTGACTTTATACCGCTCAACCCACTTCATAATGAACGACTGTGACTTTTTTAAGTATTTAGCAGCCGCTGCGATGGACATTTTTGGTCCTTTTGGATGGGAACACAAGAAGACGGTTTCAAAACGTTTAGCGTAAACAGAACTCATTTTCGTTCGCGTGCGTCCTCTCGGACGGTTCGAGCGATACTGAAGCGATATCATAAACGCGTATTATTCCTTTGAACGTACATTAATTTAAAAAAAAAAAACGTTCAAAAATCTCCAATAGTTTTAAAAATACAGACCACACGCTCTTGTTGAACAGATTGTAGAAAAAAAAAGAAAGATGAGTGCATATGAGATTTTGAAAAGAGTGGTAGCGTCGCCTCAGGGCTGCAGATATTTCCCTCTCCCCTACCCCCTTAAGTCATACGATTTTTACGGCGGCTAATGTTGTGCGCCATTTTGGCTTGGTAGTGAAATAGTGTCTTAGGTGGGGAGAAGCATAGAGAGGCGAGGAGCAGAGCTCATTTTCCGCCATATTTGTAAAGCAGTGGTGGGGTGTTCTCTCTTATACAGCTGAGCGACGCAAGAAAAGTGTGCGTACGGTTCACGCGGCGAGCGTGTAAGCGAACAGAAAAGATAGATTTGGTGTTAGCAATTTTTACAGAGATGTAAAATTATTTAGTGAGGAAATTTTAATGGACTTAAGATCAAGAAAAATTAAACAAAGTAATAAATTGGATAATAATAGGGAAAATACTAGGAAAATACCAAATGGGAATAAAGGAAAAGAAATTAGTGAAGAACAGAATATTAGAGAAAGTGAACAAAGAATAGTGACAGAAAGAGTGGTATAAAGTGGTAGAAAGGGGGGAAGAGAGAATGACAGGTACGTTACCGAAACGAAACGAACAGCAACACAGACAAAGACAGGACAGTATAGTAGTAGTAGTACAGAAATTGTGACAGATGAGGTTAGAAGAACGGATTATAGCCAGGAAAATTGGGAATTACCTAGGAGTAGAGAAGAAGAAATAAATTACTTTGAGGATACTAAGAATGGAATTAAGGGGGTCGTCTCATGTGACAGACATTTTTCTTACACTTTTTTATGAATTTTTTGTGACGAATAATACAGGCCAAATTGTCTGGTTTTTTTTTTTTTGGTATATTTACGAACTATTCAACAATCATTATAAATTTGTTTACGTTAAAATGTACAGTTAAAACGACTGTAGACATCTGGATTGACATCCGTGTTAAAAAAAAGTTGGGGGATGGTCAACACGATTCCAGCTGTTCTATTGATCTGAAATTAAAAAATCAACGACCGTTTTAATTAGTATATCTGCGGCTACAGCCGGTACCAAAATTGAGTCAAAATTTTGAATATTTTTTTTTGTGAACTGTCGAACATAAAAACACGATTTTCATCATATTTTTTTTGTAATTTTTTGAATTTAAAAGAAAGAAATATAGATATCACGATGATTCTGGTACGGGCTGAAACTATAGATGTCCTGAGTATACCATAAAAATTTGAGCGCAATCGGTCAATTAGTTTTGAGATATCGTGTTGACCGTTGTGAAAAATGAAGTTTTGAGAAAAACGCGTTCCTATTCTAAAAAGATGATGAAATCGAAGTCGAAAAAACCTAACGCCTTTTCCAGCAATCTGATTCGTCGTCGCGTAAGTATCGATAGTGCTTTTCGACAATCGATACTTGCGCGCGCTCTTTTGAATTTGATTTCATTAATCCTCATTTTATCACGAGTCTAAATTCGAAATATATCGAAAAACTTGGTTTTAAAAAATCAATTTTATAGTAATATTTAAAATAAACAATCAACTAATTTATTATGACTAATTAATAAATTAATTTAATACTTAATTAACCGATTTTTCAAATAATACTGTACAACTATGAATTCGGTAGTTTTTTAGAAATTGAAACCATAATTAAAGATCCATACTATCAGTAAATATAGTTAATTTTGAGAACAATCTAATAATTATTATTTTTTATAACGTAAAATAGATGTTGTATCAATAGTTTATAAAGTATCAGACTTTAAAGAAATATGAAGTATCATGAGTTATAAACAAAAACAGTGGGTAATTATATTCTTCTAAAAATTTACTACATTTACAGTTGTATTGGATGTTTAAGCGAGGTTTCGCCTTCTAAAAAAACTTAAGAAATTTACAGTTTTGTAATAATATTTAAAATAAACAATTAATTAATTTCATGATAATTAGTTAGCCGGTTATTTCAAATAATACTGTACACAATTACAAATGTGGTATTTCTTTTAGAAAAAAAAATTACATTTAAACATAAATACAAACTGTAAAAAACTGTAAATAAAAACTTTAAAATTCATATCATGTTACTGTTATTTCTATAAAACTCAAATTTTTTAAAATAAAATTTTAATTATGACGGATAGAAAAGAAAAAATAAAATATCATAAATTATAACATTTAAAAAAAGTAAATGCGCGCGCGGAGCGCGCGTTCGTTCTTGTTGAAGTAAATTTATGATGTTGAAGTAAATTCTGTATTTTCCTTGGCCGTATGCTGATTGCCACGAAACTTACGTTTTTTACTTCGAGAAGGATTTACAATTGTAGATATACTACCTTTTTTGTCACCTATTTTTATTGCACGAAACTACGCTGTTAAATGTAAAGACAAAACTTAAATGTGATAAGCGTACCAGCACGATCGCACCCGAATGCGTTTGCTACTATCTATATCTGCCACTTCTTAACGAATCCGAATTGCCAAAAATCCTTTCACACACACATTCTAGATGTGTTTAGGAAGCGATTTGTGCAAAAAAAATCGATTTTTTTGACCCATCACATGAGACGACCTCCTTAAAGAAATCGATAGAAAAATAAAAGAATTAGGAAGAGAAAGAGAAAAATTAGTGAGAAAAATTGAAAATAGTTCAAAAGAAACAGATACAAATAAAAATAGCAAGAGAAATGATACATTTAGGCTAGGTTCCATAATACAAAGGGATCGTAAATTTTTTTATGAGGCTAATATTCTATTAAATAATCAAGATAATATTATGCCGGATGCTAGAATGAAAGATATGGAGGAGAAATTGGAAAAAAATAATGGATTTTATGTTAAACCTGCAAAACCCTGCAACACAAAGCTCCCTATTATATGAAAATACAAGACAAAATGTACAAAAGCGAAGAAGAAATTGTTATGTCAAGATTTTACTTTGATTTTGTATTAGAATTCACCCTTTAGCTTTATTCCCTACGTTCCTCGTTTTACTAGAAAAATCTTAAGAGTCTAACACAGTCTCTTAAGAAATTCGAAGTCGGATGAGAATGCCATTGAGATTAGCTAATAAGTTTATAATTCATTTATTGAGAATCTACAAAACAAGGAGTTTAAACATTCAAACATGGCAAAGGCAGTTCTTCCAGTAGTACTCGGGTTCACCAGGTATCCTAAACATACAAATCATCTAGTAAGAACACGTTCGATATCTTAAAAGAGAGAAGATCACTTGATAGATTAAAGATGGTACTTACCTAAGTTCTTTAAATGAAGATATGTAGAGGATTCTTCTTGATATAATCTCGGGTAAAGAAGTGTTTTAATCTCAGCTTGAGATAAATGCTAATGTGGATTGCGTAATAATCTGCGCTTGAGATAACTGGTAATGGTCCACACGAAAAGTTTTTAATCCTCTGTATTTGTATCGAAAGATGTAAGCTTCCTTCCTTAGGTGCAAATGATAACAGTGAGAATTGATGAGAAGAGCCTTGCTCACACACTTGGTTTGAAGATATTTGTTTTGATAAACTAATAACTGTTTAACAACAAGTATTGCTTTCGAATTTTAAGATTTTGACAAACGAACATGAACACACAATTTATACTCAATCGGAACCGACGATTTTACAAACCGAATGATGACGGTAACTGTCTACTTGATAATTTCACAATTTAATTGGGATTGATTGATTTAAGAAATTGAACTAACTGATCAAGAAGATTTGAATATAAATTTGATCTCAACGGAAAAGTAAATTCGTTAAACTGAACTGAGCTTGAAGGTTTTACAATTTGATTAACGACGGAAACTGAGCGGGAAGATTGAACTAATTGAACTGATTGAACTGCTTGAACCGAACTGAACTTAACTGGACTCAACTCCACTCAACTCAAATCATTAGCTTGGTCTACTATCGCGTTATTTATTTAGAAATTTGGGTGGTTCTATCTTTATCTTTTACATGTGAAAACAAAGGTTTGTCTCTTGATAGTTTGACGCTGGTAAGTATGGGAGGGGGACGCTACCGCTGGTCGTAGAGGTGGAAAACGTGGCGATTTGTACATGAAGGCGGAAACGGAGTCATCGCTGAGTTTTTGTACATACGAAAGGGTTGAATTTATTTCTGGGGGTTTGATGTACATAGATATGGAAAGGGAAATGGACGCGCTCATGCATTACACACTCTTTAACCCGCAATGCTAATTGTCGATTTTATCCTTGTCTTTACTTGGATAAGCTTATGTGCTTCCACTCGCATGCTTGTTTAGGATTGTTCCTTTAGCATACTGTCCATGACGTTTCTATAATGCTTAATATATTGGACGTTTATGATTAACAGTATTTATCGCTACTGTAATTGATAAGTTGTATAAATTATAAATTAATTATTATTATAGTTATTATTATGATTAATTATTAATTAATTATTTATTATAAATACGTCATCCTTCATGGCACCTACCCCCTTAAAATCGAGGATGGTCATGAAATGATCATCATCGATTCTTCGGTAGAATTTTAGAGAAAATTTGTTTGATGTCTTTCTAATTAGGGGGAAATATTATTGGAATCTAATATATTATAGTGAATAACATGAATATA
>CAJFCP010025007.1:63310-116523 GCA_904066005.1 Synergus itoensis | reverse complement strand
TGCAAATTTTTAATAACATTTATTGTAATTAATAACAAATAACAATAAATGTTATTAAAAATTTGCAATAATTTGGAATCAGATACGATTGAAAATTTTTAATCGTATCTCGGGTACTCATGAAGATTTTTTAAGTTTTCTTGGCTTAAATTAAAGATAAAATTTCAGACTCTATGTCGTATAATTGTAAGATTTTTGAAAAAATTTTCCTAGGTCATGCTAAAAGTTGAAGTTAAGGTAGAAAATTTAAGAAAATTTTGAATTTTGGTTTTAAACTCCTCACATGCTGTATTATTTTCAAAAGGTCAAAAAAAAATTGTTGGGTACCACTGGCCGCGGAATTTCATAAGCTTTCCAACTGTTTTTTTTTTAAGAATGTCCTATCTCTTTTTTTCATTAAGATGTGGTTTGAAGTCAGCAGTGATTTTTATTAGCGCTCATAAGAGTCGTATGCACAATTTCAGACGGTAGTGTAGTTATAAATTTTAATTTAATATATTCGTTAAGGGTATGTGTTACTTTTTGATCGAATTTAGCAAGATGAAACTTTTTTTTAATTTTGCAAGATAAAAAGAGTCAATAACTGTCCGTTTTAATGTTCTCTTCCGTTTTCCAAAGTTTCAGGGCAAAATATTCATTTTTGTGGCCAAACAATGGGTTTATTTGATCACTCATATTCAGTTATCTGTCAGTACTTGGACATAGAGCACCTAACCTCAAAGTGACAAATGCATTACGAATTTTAGCAAATTTAAACTTTTTTTCATTATACAAGATAAAAAGAGTCAATAACGGTCCGTTTTAATGTTCTCTTCCATTTTCCAAAGTTTCAGGGCAAAATATTCATTTTTGTGGCCAAGCAATGGGTTTATTTGAAACTCATAATTTTTCAAAGTATTACATGCCCTGAAGATTTAAATATGATTATTTATTAATAAAAATTTCTATAATTTTATAGTTTTCATAAGAATCTCAGGCACTCAACTCTGCAAAATGGATAAAAAAAATAAAAAGTTTCATGATCTCAGTACGAGTCAAAAGCGAATGCGCTTGCTTTCTGTTCGTGATAAGAGACGTGCTGATTCTAACAATGATATGCTGCAAGATCTCAATGATTCTGATTCAAGCCTAGGAGATCTAGAACCTGACAACGAATCATTACAAATTTCTCAACTATTGTTAGAAAACGTAGCACAAGCCTCTGACAATGTATCTCAACATTCTTATCAGGAAGATGCTTCGGATAGTGAACCAGAAAGTGAAAGTTCCAATGAAGAAGACAGTGATGAAGAATTTTTGAACGACATTCCAATAAACAACGCTGAAGAAGTAATTGACGATGGAGGTGAATCAGACAGTTCAGAAGACGATATCGCAGGTGTTAACGATCTTGAGAATATGGTTCATTTGAGAAAAAATGCACTAAAAAATGCCTTTCTGGCAGCCGGTATTAAACATAAGCAAGGCAACATAATATTAAAAGCATTAAGAGAGTTTCCTTTTAACTTGATTTCCCTACCAAAGGACATGCGAACCTTACTACAAACTCCCACTGTTGTTGCCAGTAGATTCGTCCAACAGATTGCAGGTGGAGAATACCTCCATATTGGTTTTAAAGAAACACTTATGAAGAAGCTGGAAAGTTTACCTCAGAATCAGTTGCCACCAAGTATAGAAATAGATTTTAGTACCGACGGTGGAAAGGCAAACAACAGCGCAGAACAATTTTGGCCACTACAATATAGGGTTGTTAACATCAAGGATAAAAGACCTATTATTTGCGGTGTATTTAAAGGCAGACAAAATCCATCAAATCCATTTGATTTTTTTGAACAGTTTGTTCAAGAAATTGTGCAAATCCGCGGTGAAGGAGGAATTTCCATCAGAAATCTCCGGCTTCCTTTGAATTTGCGTTGTTTTATTGCTGATGCTCCTGCAAGAGCATTCGCCTTGAACCATTATGGTCATACATCGGCAAACGCATGTTCAAAATGCAAGGTTGAAGGTCACCGATGCAATGTCGAAGGATTTAGGGGAACCATGGTTTTTGAAGGCACTAGGCACCCTCCAAGAACAGATGAAGAATACCGTAATCTTATTGATGAAGATCATCATAAAGGAAGAAGTCCATTGTCTGCATTAATGGAATTGGTCACAAAAGTTCCGTTTGAACCAATGCATTTAATTTGGATAGGAAATGTTAAAAAAGTGTTATCGGCACATGTAGAAGGAAAGTTTGGGTTTCGAAGACTACATGGTAGGAAACTCGATATTCTTGATGCCAGAATGGCACTACTAAAAATGTACTGTCCTTCGGAATTTAATCGCCGTCCAAATAAAATTACAATATTCCATAATCTCAAAGCTACGGAATTTAGACAATTCGCATTATACTCTGCTCCGGCGGTTTTAAAAAATGTATTTATTGATGATTACTACGATCATCTTATGATACTCCATTGTATCACGCGTATTCTATCATCTGAAGAAACTACACCAGAGATGTATGATTTTTGTCAAGTGGCTCTAGAAACATACGTACTCACATGTGGACAACTGTATGGAGAGCAGTTCCTTTCGTATAATGTTCATGGACTATTACATGTAGTGGATGATGCACGGATTTTGGGTACTTTAGAGTCATTTAGTGCATTTTGTTATGAAAACAACATGCCAGAATTTCGTAAATTAATAAGGAAACCGCACCTTTGTCTTCAGCAATATTATAAAAGAACGCGCGAACTGAACGACTTTACGTTTGCACTACCAGATAATAATATAGTAATTCATCCGTCACAATTACATGCTGAGGGACCTCTTCCTGAATATATTCTTCCTAACCTTTGTCGTCAGTTTCACAAAGTAAAAGTTGGTAAGTCTACATTAGCAACTTCTTTACGCGATAGTTGCTGCGTTCTACAAGACTCAAGGATTTGCATCGTAAAGAATATTCTTCAAGTAAAAGAAGATATTCTACTCATTGTTCAAGCATTTCAAAGAAAAGTTGAAATATATAATGTTGGAGTTTCATCGGATATTGTAGGAGTATACCAGTGTAAAAATTTGTCAGAACAACTCCAAGCTGTTCATTTGAACGAGGTGAGAAGCAAATGTTACAGGATGCCAGAATGGAGTGCAGTAGAAGGAGAAGAAGAACGCGCACTTGAAAATCAATGGATTTGTGTTACTCTGCTGACACCATTTGGATCGCCTCTAAATTAGATCTCGAAGTGAAAAAGTACTCATTTAATATTCAGCACAAAATAAAACAAGATGTAAGTAAATAATATACTCTTACATGATACATTAAAGATTTTTTATTAGTATTATGTGTCCAAATAATAAACAAGAATTTAAGAATTTAAGTTTTATAAAATATAAACTTTTCAATTTCAGATGCAACGTTATTGAAACATAGAAGTGAGTGTTAGCTCTCTTAGCTAGTTTATATTAACAAAATATATTGGACCAAAGTGAAATAATAAAATTAATGTCATTAAACTATTTTCTTCAAAATGCATTATACCTGTAACACAAGAAATATAAATATTTATCTTATTGAATATGATGCACATGTTCTTTTATATGTCAACTCTTATCTGAAGACACGAAAATGACAAATCTGTAAAGACCTTTTTAAGTTGGCCCCTAAATTAGGTTATTATAACTATTTCTTGGGGAGGTCAATTTCAAATGGTCTTTAACATTGAGCTGTCATTCTAATGGCTTCTTTAAATGAATTCTCTAAATATAATATTGTGTGTATCTATGATTTGATTTGTTTGATTGATTTATTGAGATCCTACATATACCAACAAGAATTCAAATAATTTGTACAAAGCATAGTAATTTTTAACATATTTACATTTAGTTTTAGCGACATGGAACATTTTTCACAAAAAGAAGACAAAGAAGAAGACAAAAAAGAAAATAAACGAAAATCCAAGCACCAACGAATTTCAAGCACTGGTAGGTTCATAAATACTCCAAAACATCTAGAAACCACATCTTCAGATGAACAGCCTCCTAAAAAAAAAAGTTTAACTGCAAAAAATCTCAAGGCTGAAATTGATCGATTGAAGGATGTGGCGAGAGTAATAGAAAACAAGAAATCTCAATTTAAAGATACGGAAAAATCAAACACAACTGAAGAAAGTAAGCAATCTGAAGACAAAGATGAGTCAAACAATACGGATGTCTTTACTCTTAATAAGATTAGCGATCATCCCGTTGATCCGTAAGTACATATAACTTTTGATATTATAAATTTTTTTTGAAGACAAATGTAAAAACGATAATTTCAATTTAGGTTTTCACTGAAAGACGTACATTTTGTTAATGTATCTGAGGTTAAAAGGAATGTTAAAACTAAGGTTGTTAAATCCATACCACCGTCAGTAAAAGCAGCATCAGTTTTAGCGAATCTTCGAGGAAACAGTGCTACTGAATGGAATAATGACTCTTCTGCAACTGCCCACCTGGATATGATAGTGAGTGACAACAGTTCTAAGAACAGAGAAAATATTCCTCCTACACCTGTTGTAACAAAACAGATGAAGTCACCTCATTCAAAGGCCAGTAATACTGATAATCAAATCGATCAAGTGTCAGACATGATGTTACCAATGACCTTCCAAAGATTCGTCCAGCAAAAATTAACGTAAGTCAGATAAATATTTCTATTAATCTTGCCAAGTAAAGCTGATTGTCAACAAATTTTTTCAATGGATTACACTTATTAAAATCTTTATTATTAATATTTAGTCCATGCGTTCTGATATATCTCTATTTATGTGTGTAGAAAAATTGAAAATCAGAATGAGACTTTGATTGATCAAAATGATCAAATAATTAAATTACTTGACAAAATGGGTACAGGCGAGGAAAAATTGTATAAAACATTCTATGAACCGTTGAAAGGTTTTCCAATAAGCAATATCGAGCAATTTAATGAACTGAACTCTCGTGCAAACAAGGAATTACGTCAAAAAGTAGTAAGTATTTAAAAAGTGCATATAATGTTATTCTAGGTTCTCGCAATTATTATACATAAAAAATATTTCAGTATGACCATTTGTTTCTCTTGCGTGGCACTAAGTTAAGAGAATTTCTGAACTGTGGGTTGAAAGAAATAATGACTGATGAATTGATGTGTAAGTTTACTTGGCATAAAGGTAAAAACACTGAACAACTTGGGAACACTAGAGTCTTAAATACTCTATATCGTAAGTATTTTGTAATTACTATTTATATTACATACTACATTAATTTATGAATTACTCAACTACAAAGTGTATTAATTTGTCTTTCAGAAGCAGCAGTAAATATAAAGATCTTTGAAGGTCCGAAAAACAAAAGCGTTTTCAAATCAGAGATGCTGCAAGTTTTGAGAGCTACTAAACAGAGATTCCGTAATGCGCGAAGGAAATCTCTTTCGAAAGTAATTGACGAAACGGAGGAAGGTGAAGAGGCAGAAGAAAATATACAGAGAAGAATATCTGAGTTGGAGCACATGATGTCTGGTTCTGATGCTGACGGTGAGGACGAAGAGTTCGAAAGCAATAATTCGGAGGATGAGGAATTTAATTAATATTTATAGATCAAGTCCGCGTTTTACTTTATGAAAATTCAGGTAGAATCAGTTTTTAGCTAGAAAAGTATCTATTATAATTTTCACCTTATCTATTTAACTACTTAAATTCATTATCGAATTTCAATTATCTTTTTCTAACCTTGGTTAACTAAAAATTAAGGCTGTTGGAGCAACGGACAAAATGTAATTTTTTACTTTTCATTTTGAGACCGCAAAAATACACGGTTTTAAGTGCCGTTTGGCAGGGAAGTGTTTCTCGATGTGAAGAATGGAGCTTTATAGTATCTGTTTTTTGAAAAAACTAATTTCTTTGGTTAAAATGGATAAGTTTCGGCTAACCTATTCTAATCCTAGCTGGAACTTTTCCATTTTAGTCAAACAAATCTATTTTTTCGAAAAATAGATACTAAGCCCCATTTTGCGGCCTCAAAATGAAAAGTAAAAAATGACATTTTTCCGTTGCTCCAAGAGCCTTAAAAGTTCATTTAGCACTATATGCCTAAATGTATGATTGATAATCATCTCTTTAATTTCAAAAAGTAAAATAATACAATAGTGCAATTATTTCGAAATAATGACAGATTGAGATAAGCGGTTCTGCTTTTCTACTATAAAAATAAAGCATGATCCAGGAGAAAGTTCTCTACTGAAAACAAAAAATTATAATGTTATCACAGAGTTTTCATACTTTTATAAGTTCTTAATTTATAGATATATAGTTATAGACGTTAAAAACGTGACTTTTTATCTCACTTTGTATTTAATGTAGATTTGCATTCGTTGTCTACGATAGAACGTTTAAATTTATAAAAATTGTTAATGCGACCATATTTTCAAAGAAAGTAAATACATCTACCTGATAGTATGAAATCGTAAAAAAAAAGTTCAAACTTTTATAAGTTCTTAATTCTTGTTTATGAATATATATGTCTCTTGAAAAAAATATATGTTAATAACAGTTTGTAGAAACTGGAAAAGGCTGTTTGTAATTTCAAATAAAAATTTTATTGTAAAAAAAATTTCTGTGTTAATTTTAATGTTTATAATAATTAATTTTTAAATAATTATATTAAATAATCACTGCGTGTGCGCATTTGGTCCGCACGCGTGCGACCAGCACGTCGTGCTAGCAATATGTCCATCAATTGAGCGCGCATCTGTTTGCTCAGGTGCATGCACGCCGTGCCGATTGATCGACACACGTGCGTGCATTATGCACGCATCGTGCGCGCATTTTGTTATCTGGGTATAATTATTTTTATCGAAGTATCTGAAGTATGTCTAAAGTATATCTAAGTATTTTTATTTATTCTTTCTTAAATTTATTTCATACACACACACACATATATATATATATAGGAAAATACAAAATTTTATCCTGAAAAAATTTTTCTAACCTAAAAAATTTCTGGAAAATTATGTCAAAAAGTAAAAGAAAAAAGATGTAATGAAAGCATATTATGAAAATGAGGTTCAAAATTGAAAATTAAAAAAAAAATACTTACTCGTTACGAAGGGAATAAATGCAGCGAATTTTCCTTTTATTTTACATTCGACGTGAAAAAGTTTGTTGTGATACAAATGAACACGTGTTGAATCAAAAGACGTGCTAATAATCGCAATTGTGTTAACCCTACCGAAAATCTAGACGATGCTAGACTCATTCTAGACACATTTTTGTCTAGCCTGAGTCTAGCAGAATTTTATGACGGTCACTTTGTC
Organism: Synergus itoensis; assembly: GCA_904066005.1. Lineage (NCBI taxonomy): Eukaryota > Metazoa > Arthropoda > Insecta > Hymenoptera > Cynipidae > Synergus > Synergus itoensis. Next base: position 109,208 of record CAJFCP010025007.1, on the reverse strand, counting down.
TAGGGTTCGTCTAGAACTCATCTAGCAGAGTCTAGTGATGGTTTACCTGAAGGCAGGTATCATGCTTATGACCAAAAGATTTATTATTCTCTATTGTATGCCTCGTGACTTCGATAATAATGCTCATTAGATTTCAAGCTACTTGAGTACTTTATCCCTACTGCCCTTTTTCCTTTTAGGTAGCCAAAAGACCTGCAAACCGCAGCCCCTGAATTTCAACAGCGGGGTTCCTTTTTCCTTATTGCAGATTAAAATCCGAAATTATAATTTTTTTAAATTTTGCAACTAACAATTTATAAATATTATATTTGAAAACTGCGAATTTTGACAATTGCAACAATACGTTATGAGCTAAAAAAAAGTTAAGAAACACTATAATTGCTCAATTTTATATATGCTCAATTGCTCATACAGAAAATTTCAGGGTTTTTGCAAAAAATAATTCAAAATACAAAAAATAGAAAAATAAACTGTTAAAGATGAACCAAGCAGTAAACTATCAAATTAGAGACCTTCAATATCTGTCAATATCGAAATTGTATTTGTGATTATAAAATGTAAATAGGTTATAATACTATATATTCACATATTTTTAATTATTTAAAAAAATTCAATTTGAGTTTAAATAATTCTGTTTTAATAATTCGTTTTTTTTTTTTCACTAAAAATTATTACTGTTGGTCGAGTGGCATATTTCTTAACATTCTTTAATTAATTTTCATTTATTTAAACACATTCAATTTGTTTAAATAATTTTTTTTTGATAATTCATTTTTTCAACGAAAACTTATTAGTGTTGGAACATTTATCAACATTCTCTAATTAATTTTTAATTATCTAAATAAATTGAAGTTGTTTAACTAATTTTTTCTAATTCGTTTTTTTCTTGTTAAAAATTATTACTATTGCTTTAGTGGAATGTTGATTAACATAGGTTAATTAATTTTCAATTATTTAAACAAATTCCATTTGTTTAAATAATTTTTCTTGAAAATTCGTTTTTTGATGAAAATTAATACTATTGCTCAGGTGGAATATTTATCAACATTGATTAATGAATTTTCAATGTTTGAAAATAAATGCACTGATTTATTTTTTTCCAAAAAATGTTTGGGAATTTTCCCTACAACTAGTTAGGAGCAGCCCTATCCGACTCCTCCCATGTTTTCAAACTATAGCTGTAATAAAATGCCAGATGTGAAAGCTGTAGACAGAAACTAAGAATTTTGGTTTTAACACTTAAAATTGAATATGAATATGATTACGTGCTTAGAGTTTGAAAATTCTCGAGAATTTAAAATCGGGTAATATTACCGAGAATATTACGGCGAATATAACCGAAAATGAGAACTTATCGAGAATTTAACTTTTTAAAATGTTTTCAATAATTTATAACGATTAATTCATAGTTGAAATAGATAACTTTACTTTATGGAATAATTTTATTATTTAATACGCTGCGAAATAAGAATAAATTTTATAATATATTTTCTCAGAATTTGATTAAAATAATATATTGTAAAATTAAATTAGAGCTAATTAATTTACATACAACGTGTTAAAAATAGCTTACTGAATTTGTCAGGAATATATATTTTAAAATAAAAATAAATATTAATGAAATATTATTAATTATATTATTATTTATAATAATAATATTATTACTGTTATTACATTTTTCAAATAATGCACATTGTCGAAAATCGATGAAAGTAACATTGGGTCTGTAATATTACCGTTTATATTACCGTTACCATTGTAATATTACTTCTTTAAAATTTTATAGGTGATATTGCAAAGTCATATTTTGATAAAAAAAGAATGAAGACACGTTTACAAGGATTGGGCTTGTGTATATCGAATGTAATTTCCAAAACTGATGTGTAAATTTTTTTTTTCCGAAGAAAATTGGTAATTTTTCCATGAATATTGGCAAATTTTCCGAAAAGTTAGGAAATTCATCAAGAAATTAAAAGACTGATTAAATCTTCGAAAATGTATAGATGTTTGAAAATATTTCGGAGTGTATTTGAGAAATGATTGTCCTAAGGATCTAAAAGAGAAACCTTCAACACTTTCAGGCCAGGTATACCTAAGGGCGGTATACCTGAATATTCGTTCAAGTGTTTACTACATTGGACATTTCCATTCTTATTCCTACAATCCTCTGTAGGTAAAAGGAAAATCGTCCGACTGCTGCCCCGGAGACCCGTGTTCGATTCCTGCCAACTTTGTTTTCTTCTAACCCGATTTTTCTGTTTCAGCTTATAATAATAATTCTAGTTTTCAGAATATATATGTAATTTCTAATGTTATCAATTCTAATTTAAATAAATATAAAATTATGTTTAAAATGTAATAATGTTTGTATTCGGTTTTGAGTTTGATAAAATGTGTATAGGTATGTAGACTTGTGTGAAAGAAACTAAGCCGTTCAAAGCTTGCAATACGTATATGTTTGGGAAAATTTAAAATAATTGTGAAGATTAAAAGCAATTTATTTGAATATTTTTTTTTTGCATATGCATTATTTTTAGACTAGACTAGACTAACTCTAAATGTGCAGTATAAGACTCGATATTGTTCTAGATGCGCACTAGACTCATTCTAGATGCGCAGTAGACGCGTTTTTGTATTTACTAGATTCGCACTAGACTCATTCTAGATGCGCTCTGGACACAGGTATAGACAGGTATAGATATCGATAGGGTCGGCTTAGGGACAATTTATGACTTTACTGCTTTACTGCTACCCTTATAAAAATGGGACTGAACCTTTTTTCGTCTAGGATGAGTCTAGGAAGAGTCTTGAAATGGGTCAATTCTAGACAACGGATTGTCTATAAGGACGATCGTCTAGGAATCGTCTAGATTTTCGGTAGGGAATCACCGCTAGATCTTCGTGACCTGAGCAAGGACGAGAAAATTTTGCACATGCAAACATATTTAAAACGATTTATTGTTCAAGAAAACCACTGTAAACACAAACACTTCTAAACTTTTTCCGGCCGGCCTGCAATGTTTAGACGCGTTCTTCAAAGTTCAACGTACTTTTATAAAAGAACAAAGGACATAACGAATGGAAAGGGGAACAGGGGAGACACGTGACACGAGTGTCGACGATGTCGACCGAGCGCTGTCGTGTTAGTAGTCCCATCGTTTTCCACTGCGCATGTAACGGTAAACGCGCGCTTATTTAAAATTAGTTAGTATTATCAATAATTGTAAATATGAAAAGCTTATGATTTAAGAAAATTAGTATTAATTGAATAAAGAAAATATGTATTTTTTAAAAATAATTTATTATTAATTTAATATTATAAGTGCGTATTTTTTTAATTTAGAAAAGACCCTGCTTTTTCATGGTACATGCGCAGTTGAAAATGGTGGCATCCGTATTCCGTAAATATGTTATCTGGTGATGCCGATGACAGATGTGGAGCATATTTTGATTCTGATTCTGATGCGAGGTTTTCATTCTGAATAAATATAAAAAAAGGTTTTTATTTAAATTGTATTTGCGTGAGCAATTTGGGGAACCATATATACCTAGCTGCACCATAACCCTGTAAGTACATATAATGCTATATAAAAGTAATATATATAATAGTATGATACTTCGTGAATATTATAGGTTATATAATAGATACAGTAGCGCTCAAAAGTATTTTGTAGATTATTTAATGTTGGAGCCTTGTGAAAATAGTATTATCGAGTATATAATTTTTGTAAGACTATAAAATAATAAATAATAAGTAATAAATACTTTCATTTTCATGCTATTATATGTTACTTTTCTTCACTTGTATATATTTTTCAATTTTGTACTTAATTTCTAAAAAAATTAATTAATTACGTGTCTACAAAATACTTTTGAGCGCTACTGTACGTATATAATATATACATATTTTAAACTATTAGAGTACCGTAAATTTCTTAATGTTTTTAAACTAAAAAATTTGCAAAATATAATTAGATATTACATTTACTTTAAGATACAATGAGTGGGGAAAAAGCTATAAAGCGACGTAGAAATAAGAAGATCTTCGACGCTAACTATGACCCTAAAGAAGTGCATTCCACAACTCGTTTGCGATGGGAGAAAAAGCTGAATAACCATTTGAAAGGTAAACTGCCAAACTGGTAAATATATGCTATAAAATTTACAAGTAAATTAAAGGAAAGCTTATTTTAGCATTAATATATTTTTAGTATCGAATAATAATTATTTTTTAATAAAAGTGACTCAAATGTCTAACAAAAATTCGTTTCATAGTAATTTATAATAAAATTATGAGAAAGCAAAGAAAAAATCAAAATGTGATATTTAGAACTCAGAAGATTATTGTAAAGTAAAGACATGTATTCCTTATTGCGTAAAGAATAATAACACTGGTCAACAAAATATGACCTATGTGGGGTTGGGATGAGACATATCATTTCCATGGTAGTTTTCTGTGCTGAATCCAAATCTGACCTCCGGTTTTCTTCATCATGTCAAGTTTTTGAGATTTTCTGAGTCAAAAATTTTTTCAAAAAATTACAAATCGTGTGATAAAAGGGTAAAAAAATTTTTTTCACACAAAGCGAGACATCCTTTTTATGCGTTTTTTAACGCAGAATCCATTGTTTTTTTTTTTGTTTTTTCGATATCTCATATAGTTTTTGAGATAATTTAAAAAAACAAAAAAAAAAAAAAAAAAAAATGGTTTTACGAAAATCTTTATATTTAAGTGAATAAATTTTACTTTTTAGTCACTCTGGTGTTATTCTCTTCGCTTTTTGATGCATAAAAAATTGCAAAAAAGTTTACAATTCCAGCTGTAACGGTTCGAAAGATACAAGACAGAGAACTTGTCTTTTTCTAAAGAGTTGCCAATTTGACGGTTTACAAGTACTCAAGGCGAATCATTGTACTTTTTCTAATATCTCGTTGCATTAATATCTTTAATATTTGCTATATTCACAATATTCACAGAGCTTCGTTTAGAAAAAAAGTGTTCATGGCACATGCGCGTCTCCCCTCCACTTCTCTCCCCTCCATTATCTTACTACTCTTGTTCATATTGCGCTATTCGTGCTCCGCGCTATCTGATCTTCATTTGATGCTAGCCCTCTGTGGAGTCACAGCGTATGCTACCATTGTACCTGTTATAGAACTTGAACTATTTATATTTAATTCCAATATATTTGCGCTAAGCAAATATATTCAAAGCTCAATTTGCAACGATTGCAAAATGCAGAACAGCTGCAAAAATCATCTCGATAGCTTTTGCTACGTTTGCGTGTATTTTCATCCCACCAAAAATGAGACAAAACATTCCTCCTACAATGCGAGAAGGCTACGAAATATATTTTCAGATTAAGCCCGATAATGGAGAAAAAAGTTGGATACCCAACAGCTGCTGTAAAACTTGTGCGAATAAATTATGGTCAGTACAACGAGGAGACTTTGATCGACTTTTTAAATTCACTTTTCCTACTTTTTGGAGAGAACCTCAGAACCATATCGATGATTGTTATCTTTATTTAACAGAAGTAAAAGGCAGATCACAATGAAAGAACAGCACTATTTACCCTAATGTTCCTTCCGTGATAAAAGCTGCTTATGACCATAACGATTCTTTACCAGACAATTCTGTAAACCAAAATGCAAAAGAAATCAATGGTGATGAAAATCAAATCGTAAAATGTAAATCGACCAGCAACTTGCCAGAATTATTGCATTGGTCATGAACACCAGCCAGACAATTGGCGTTTATTCATTGATGTAAATAAACATAGTTTGAAAGTTGTTCTCTTGCATAATGGAAATGAATATCCATCAATACCCATTGCTCATGCCACCAATATGAAAGAGTGCTATGCTGTTATGCAATTATTACTCTAAAAAATAAATTACAAATTGTATCAGTTGTCTATCTGTGGTGATTTCAAAGTAATAGGTATTCTTCTCGGATTGCAATCTGGCTACACAAAATTTTGTTGCTTTCAATACACCTGGGACAGCAGAGCACGAGACCAACATTATAATGTTAAAGTTTGGCCAGCCAGAAAGACGTTAGAACCAGGAGAAATGAATGTTGCTCAAAAACCATGGTTGGTCGCCAAAAAATATTACTACCACCATTACATTTAAAGCTCGGCATCGTAAAAAAATTTATCAAAGCAATGGATAAAAATGGAGAAGGTCAACGTTTCTTGAAAAGAAAATTCCCTAAGCTTAGTGAGGCTAAAATCAAGGAAGGAGTTTTTCAGGGACCCCAAATCCGACAACTAATGTTGGATTGAGATTTTGAAACAACCTTGACTGACCTTGAGAGAAAAACTTGGTTGTCAATAAATGCTGTCATAAACAGTTTCTTGGGGAACACAAAATCCAGAAACTACAAACACCTGATAAACACTATGCTGCAGAACTTCAAGGAATTGAAAGTGAACATGTCACTAAAGATTCACGTTCTTCATTCGCACTTGGACTTCTTCCCAGAGAATTTAGGGGCAGTCAGTGATGAACACGGGGAACGGTTTCATCAAGACATCGCTGAAATCGAAAAGAAATACCAAGGTAAGTGGAGTGTGAACGCTTTAGCAGACTATTGCTGGAGGCTCATGACTGATGAACCAAATGCTCATCACCGTCGAGCATGCAAAAGAAAAAGTTTCTAGGGAGTAGTAGCAGCTTATAAATATATTTTTTAAATTATTGAATTATTATTATTATTGTTATTGCAAATATTAAAGACATTAGTGCAATGAAATATTAGAAAATGTACAATGATTTGCCTCGAGTAATTGTAAACCGTCAAATTGGCAACTCTTTAGAAAGAGACAAGTTCTCTGCCTTGTATCTTTCGAACCGTTACAGCTGGAATTGTAAACTTTTTTGCAATTTTTGCTGGATCAAAAAGTGAAGAGAATGACATCCGAGTGACTAAGAAATAAAATTTATTCACTTAAATATAAGGATTTTTGTAAAACCATTTTTTTTTCGTGTTTTTTTTTTGTTTTTTTAAATTATCTCAAAAACTATATGAGATATCGAAAAAACAAAAAAACCAGTGGATTCTGCGTTAAAAAACGCATCGAAAGCATTTCTCGTTTTGTGTAGAAAAAATTTTTTCATCCTTTTATTACACGATTTGTGATTTTTTGAAAAAATTTTTAACTCAAAAAATCTCAAAAACTTGACATGATGAAGAAAAACGGAGGTCAGATTTGAATTCAGCACAGAAAACTACCATGAAAATATGTCTCATTTCAACCCCATATATTTTGTTGACCAGTATAATTATTCTTTAAGAAATTTTACGTAATTATAGTTTATAATTGACCTGGGAAATTAAATTAAACATTATTAAAAATAATAAAAATCCATTTGGCATTTTTTACACTAACCTATTTCAAATATGCATTTTGTATTTTTCATTTTAAATGGATTTTGTAAACCTATTTTGCATTTTACATTTTAAATACATTTTGAGAACCATTTTACCCAGCTCTGACTATATAGTATGATTGAATTCTTCAAGATTATAAGAATTTACTTCAAAAACACCATCAATAGTTGAGCAAGTTGAATATTTAAGAATTCTATCATATTAAATAATTTTAAATGTTGAATAATTTTGAACGGCTTCTTTAAAAATTATTAATATGCAAAGAGAAGTTTATTCTATCTAGCTTTACATTCCTTCTTACTTTTATATAGGATCAGAGTCCTTAAATTACAACGCTACAACAAAAAGGCCGCTAGCTTCGGCTAATGCACAGGCGTCCATGAGTGTTGATCTGGATTTAAGGTCGGACATTTATTCAGACCGCAGTTCATGGGATACAGAAATCGAATCTTCGAAAAGGAATATTCCAACAGCGCGGTCAACTGCGTTATTAGCACAAGACTCGTGTGTTGCGTCTACATCTACAAACAACAGCGAAACTCGACAAAAATTTCGAGGCAATTACTCATTTGACACCAATAGCAGCAATTCAGAAGATTCGGAATATGAAGATTACGAAGATTGTGAAGACTATGACGATGATGAAGATCGAAGAATTTTTGAATATTCTGAAGCCTCGTCTTTTAAAAAGATGAGTCACGTTATAATGTTTCCCGAATCCCAGATGTCAACTCGTGACGTATCTCTTATGATAATGGCATACAGTATCCGATTTCACTTGACATATGAAGCAAGAGAAGAGTTATTTGAGATGTCTAAAATTTTTGCTGGAGACAAATTTAAAAATTGGAACACCAGCAAATATGTAATGAAACAGCTGTATGATCCACCTGACGAAGTAATTAAATTGTGTTTTCTTTGCGAAAAATGTTCTAACCCTTTGCTACCACCTATTTCAAAACAAAAATTTAAAAAATGTCACGTAAAATGCAAATGTGAGTTAGAATATGGCTTGACAACTCAATCACCTAATTACGTGATTGCTGTTGATATTAAGTATCAAATTGAAATGCTTTTAAAAGATTCACAAATAAAAAATGCTTTATTGAAGGGAATCAGAGATATTAAAATGCGAGAAAAAGAGTCAGATGTTATATGTGACGTATATGATAGCGTGTTATATAAAAGGATTGAAGAAAAGTACCATGATGCATCTTATATCGTTAAAATGAACTTCTCAACCGACGGTGCTCCTGTTTTCAATAGCTCAAAAAAGTCGTTTTGGCCGCTGCAACTCATCCTGAATGAATTGCCTTCCAAACTGCGTTTTAAGTATCCACTTCTCGCTGCATTAAGCATAGATCGAAAAGAGCCATCACCTGAATTTATGAATGCTTATATGAAGCATTTCGTAAATGAATTGAATCAATTGTTTGAGGTAGGAATCGAAACAACTGATGAGAATGGGACGCCTATAACATTAATTGTTGTTCCTTTGTGCTGCTCAGTTGATTCAGTAGCTCGACCTATTTTACAGAATAGACCAGTTTAACGGGTACAGTGGATGCAGCTGGTGCTATGAGAGTGGTGTATATGATCATAATGCAATGCGTTATCCTGTACAAGAAAAATCTGTCAAGTTAAGATGTGACAAAAGTCATAGAAAAGATTACGAAAATAAAATGAAATCTAAAAAGTCAACGGTACGCGGAGTCAAAGGCTTTTCAATATTAATGACTCTCTCATGTTTTGATATAATGTGGGGTTTTCCTATTGACTACCTACACTCAGAGCTTTTAGGCGTTGTAAAATATCTGTTCGATGTTTGGATTGAGAATAAAGTTTTAACACAAGCTGGACTCCGGGATTTAAACGAAAGACTTCACAAAATCACTCCTCCGCACGAAATTCATCGTCTACCAAGAGCAATAAAGGATAAAGCTAAGTGGAAAGCTACCGAATGGCGATCTTGGCTACTCTTCTATTTTTTAATATGCCTACAGGGTTTAATACCAGCATCAACACTAGATCATTATGCCCTGCTTGTAGAAAGTGTCTTCATATTGTTACAAGTTTCTATTTCTGAAATAGAATTAAGACTCTGCGAGCAAAAATTGCTAATTTTTGTTGTGAAATGCCAAGAAATGTTTGTCAATAGCGTAATGACTTTTAATGTTCACAGTTTACTACATTTAGTCGATTCAGTTCGCATGACTGGACCTCTGTGGACCACATCAACGTTTCCCTTCGAAGGTGCTATTTTTTATCTTAAAAGAGAAATAACTGGACCAATGGGGTTGTACGATCAAAGAGCACTATGAAAATTACTAAGGCTCACTTTTCAGTAAACCTGTAAAGAACTTGCATCCTCTGAAACTTGTGTAAGTTTTTGTGAAAAGCTTTTCTCTCATCCTAGTTGTAAAAACGCCGTCAAGACAAGCGATGCAATTCTACTCCTTGGATCTCTTGGTAAAACTAAAGATGATATTCAACTGTATAATCGCTGTATATACAAGTCTACAGTATTTCATAGTACTAAGTATGTCAGGTCGACTAAAATAAACGATTCTTTTGTAATATTGAAGTCTAAAGAAATTTGCGAAATCGATGTTTTTCAGAATGACAATGTTAACACATATGTAACTTTAATCTTGTTTATGGAAATTCCTGATCATTTAATATCCGTTTCGCATATAAAGAAGAAACAGCGTACAAACTTAACAATAGCAGTTCCTATTGAACAGATTAATCAGAAATTGGTTTACATGACCGTGCTTGACTCTGCGTACGTTAGTAGATTACCTAACAATGCCGAAATACAATAATTTTTAATTGTATTTAGAAAATGGTAATATTCCATTTGTAATTGAAACAATAATTGACAAAATCCCTGATTTGAATAAACAGTGTATTTTAATAATAATGCATCACTCATTATTTTTATTATTTTAAATATATAAAGCCCAGTACTTATATTTCTGAAAAAATATAGCTTTATATAGAAGAAAAATTACAAATAATAATGCATATTATTAGAGATAGGAAAGAATAGAGAAATGGGGGTTGAAAGAGATAGGAGCAATTTTAATTCAGATGAAGATAATAGGAGATAGATTAGATAGATAGAGATGGGCAGGAATAGGTGAGATATAGAAAGAGATAGAGATGTGGAGTTTGAAAGAGATAAGAGAGAACGGTGATTGCCAAGGAGGTAGAAAGAGATAGAGAAATGGGGATTGAAAGCGATAGGATAGAAAAGTGATTGATAAGGAGATAAAAAGAGATAGGCGGAGATAGACAAGAGATAGAAAGATATAGAAAAGAGGAGATTCAAAGAGATAGGTGTGGATGTAAGTTGATATGGAGATAGAAAGGGATAGAGAGGTGTATACAGAGATAGAAAGTGATAGAGAAGTGGGGATTGAAAGAGATAGGAGAGGACGGTGATTGGCAAGTGGATAGAAAGAGATAGAAAAGTGGGGATTAAAAGAGATAGGATGTAACGGTAATTGACAAGGAGATAGAAAGAGATATACAGGAATAGGCGAGATATATAAAGAGATAGAGAAATGGGGATTGAAAGGGATAGGAGACAATGGTGATTGACAAGGAGATAGAAAGTGATAGGTAGAGATAGACAAGAGATAGAAAGTTATAGAAAAGAGGAGATTCAAAGAGATAGGTGTTTATGTGGATTGAGATGGAGATAGAAAGAGATAGACGGAGATAGACAAGAGATAGAAGGAGATAAGCGGAGATAAACAAGAGATAGAAAGAGATAGGCGGAAATATATAAGAGACAGAAAGAGATAGAAAAGAGGAGATTCAAAGAAATAAGCGTGAATGTGGATTGAGACGAAAATAGAAAGAGATAGAGGGGATAGGCGAGAGATAGAAAGGGATAAACAATTTTTATTCCCTTCTATCTCAGAGATAGAAGGAGATAGAAAGAGATAGGATTTCTACCTCTTTACTTCCAGCAGGGTGGCTTACTCCACAGACATTTTTTGTCTGTGCACGATGCAGAATCAAGTTCATCAGTGTCTCGTCTACAAAACCAATCAATATATTAAAAATATAATTATTTGTTTATTAATTTGTCTTAATGAATACAAATGACACGGATGAATTTTATGACATAAAAATTATTTAAAAATAAGAAAATACATTCCCCGACTATTAACAACATCAAAAATAATTCTACTCAAATATTTAAATTTAATATTTATAACTATTCTTTCATCATTTTCAGCAAATGAAATAGTGATTTAACGCTTCACGTACATACAATAATATATAACCTCAAACATGGAAAAAGGATATTTCAAGAACAACGCAATGTTAGGTCTTTCATAAAAATTCAAAATGAAAGTTATATAATTAAATCTAATACATATTATAATACTTATAACTATATAGTGTATTTATAGACAAGTGATATTGTATTTACATGTTTAAAAACAATAATGTTGCAACGATGTGCTTGCATTTTTGATTTGCTCCAGCTTTGCATGTGCAAACAATTTTGTCCACAGCATCATTTAGAATGTTTCCCTTTATTTCATGAGGAGTAACTTTTTCTTGCGATGTTTGTAAACAATAGGAAACAATTTTAATCGAAAAATTATCATCACTTTCTTTCCCACAAAAAAGGTGTTTCACTTGTAAAACTCGTTCACTCTCAATGAAATTTCTACAAGATGGTGTAAAATTTGTAAAATCACAAATTTCTTTGATAGTTAGTTTCATTTTGTGGTATTTTTAATGATTTATTTCAATTTTCACTACCAACTCAGTGGTATTTTTCAAAATCTACCTGTTATGGCTGTCATAATGCCATATTGACATGATTCCGCTGGTGGCGCCCTCAAGAATTCAGATCCCAATACCTAGTTGAATTTCTTACATGGGTTTAACGAAATATATAAAACGTGGGAGAAAAAGGACGATAAAGCACTTGCAACAATCGGTCTCCTCGTTGAGGATAATCAGTTGCTGCACATGTAAGGGGCAACCAGTGCACGTGAAGCTATCAAGTACAATATTTTTGTACAAAAGGATTTTTAGATTGCGTCTAGAAGAAGGTGGTGATGTGGAAAATCACGTAGCGGAAATGTTGACACTGACAAATAAATTAGCAGCTTTAGGGGAGGAGTTAAAGGACAAATTAAAAGATTCGCTCCTATTAACCCTTTGCGACGCAGTGGGACGTATACGTCCCACCTACTTCTCCTAAGTTTTTATTGGATTTCTAGTTCGCGTTGACATATAAATACGAATGCTTTTTTTTAATAAACTCTTGGGGATGTAAGGAGTACAACTAGCACAAAAAAGTATGTGAATTTGTTAATTACTCATTAGTTATAAACAATTAAAACTCGAAAATATCGTTTTTTTTACAATAAATTCGGCTGTGTCTAAACTACAAGTCCTAGAGATCTAAAAATTTTTTTGCAAATATCTCAAACATTGAACTAAACAATATATTTTTTGCAGAATTTTTCGTAGGTCAGTTTTTTCAAAAAAAAATTTCCAGAATATGCAAAAATAGAGTTTTGAATTTTACAATTCTGACGTCAGAATCGGAATCAGCGACGCCGAAAACCTATATAAAGCTAAAAATAACAATATAATGAATGAAAAAAAAATTCGCGTCGCAAAGGGTTAAGCAAGTCTACCGGACTCATACAGTGGATTAATCACAAGTTTGGAGAGTAGAAGCGAGACGGATTTTACTCTCGATTTTGTTAAAGGAAGAGTGATTGACGAATACAAAAGACGTAAGGAAGGACAAGTCTTTGAAAATAATAGTGAGGCAGCATTAAAGACTGTGCATAGAAAACAAAACCAGGATAAATGGCAAAGGGAAAAGGAATGGGAAAAAGAATGTTTTTTCTGCAAAAAAAAGGACATTTCAAGAAAGAATGCTTCCAATATAAAAAATAGAAAGCAGGAAAATAAAGAAATGAAAAGGCCAATATAGCTACACAGTCTCAGAAGCCTCAAGATGAATTTTGCTTTATGGTAACAAAAAATGAGGAGAAAAAAATGTCAAAAAGGATTCTGAAAGAAATGGGCCTCAACACTAACCCGGAAGAAAGCAATCCAAATTCATGGTTTGTCGACTCAGGAGCAACATGCCACATGTCCAGCTCAAGGAACTTTTTCACAGAATTCGACCCCAACGTGAATGGGTACGTTCAGTTGGCGGACAGCAATAAAAAGGAGCGAAGTAAAGGGCGTGGGTTCAGGAATTCTAAAGTGCATTATCGAAGGCCAGGTCCATCCAGTGAAAGTACGGAACGTACTTTATGTTTATTTATTTTATTTTTTATTTACTTTCGGATCTTTAATTTCAGTGAAGAAATTAACGGAGGGAGGATTTGAGCTGAGCTTCAAGGATGACAACTGTAAAATAATTAAAAAAGGTAAAGTCCTGGCCTGTGCAAAATTTGGAAAGGACTCAAAAGATTTATATGAATTACAGATAGTTGTCGAAAAGGCATGGGCTGCAGTAAGCACCCATCATAAAAGTGATTGCCAGCATGCCTGGCACAGGCGTTTCGGTCACAGAGACCCGAATGCAATTAAAGACTTAGTCGAGAAGGGACTAGCTACAGGAATAAAAATAAGGAATTGTGGCAGGCAAGAAATATACGAGTGTTGTGTAGAAGGAAAATTAGCCAGACAACCTTTTCGAAAGGAAAGTAGGGGAGACCGGGGCTAGTTGGCCAACGGGGCAAGTTGCCTAATGCCCTTTTTTTAAACAGCGGTAATGTTAACAACCTCACCACGCGTAGTGTAAGTGTATTAAGTTGTGCAAAGACTTCCGGTGTGATTTCATTGCATTTCGCAGCCTTATGTCGAAAATATCATTTATAACGACAATCTCAGCCTCGAGGGACCCTTGGCCTCTGAGTGCCGTCAGAAACTCAACACCCAACGAAGTTTTCTCAAAATTAAGTAATGCCAGTAAGGGCGCCAGGTATCTCTTGATACCGCTCAAAATTTTTATCTTTAGATCTTAATCTCGAATCACTAAGCCAACAAACGAAACATTGTTATTCCCACCTAGCTCAGGTAGAGGGATTTCGTGGGGTCGCAAAACAAATCAAACCAAATGAAATAAGAAAAAGAAAATGGCGTTTATTAATAAGAGATGAGATGAGAATATATACAATCGGCAATTAATGGATGAAATGAAATAAGTGATGTCAAAAAAAAAGAAACATGTTTAAGAATACATTGATTCAAGAGTGTACATTCGAGAACGCAACAATCGGTAATTAAATCTCGTTTGTACTTAGTTTAGCAAAATGGCGTCATTGAACGCGACAATTAGTTCTAAACGTAGGCAATTCAATCTTTATGAGAAATGATAACTCGAAAGCAAAAGAACTTCATTTCGGATCTATCTCTCGTAAATTTGCAACTACTAAACAAAACTTTAACAATAACTATATCGTAATGTCTAAATTATCGAATGTGCCACGTCATCGATGGGCGTTGGCCATGATGCGACATTCTTACTTTAACCGAAATTTTACTCAATATTATTTATTCAACAATTAAGTTTAATCATAAACGTATCAGATACCAAGCGGAAACTAAATCTCACCGTACAAGAAAATATAAATGCTCGAACAATAGAGAGGACAGCGTTCTGCCATACATAAGCGTTGGCAAACTGTTACGTAATCTCAAAAATCTCAGCTCGAAAATATAATAAAGAACGAGTTGCGGGAGAAAGAATCAATTTCTGACGCCTACCTTGTTTTCCGAAAAACTCGTTTGAAGTTATTTCCTTCGAGATACGAATAAGGCACTATTTAGCACTTTAAATTTTCTAAGTACGTGAGCAAGAAAAACTCTAAAATGTTCTCTAGCGAACAGCCAGCACGGAACTGGTGGTTCTTGGAGTTACTCGCCTGAGCGCGCAGTCGCTGTTACAAAATTATCGTAGCTCCGAGAGCTGCTTCCCTCTTTATGTCTAAAAGTGGAACTAGCGCTAACCATTATGGCTACGTCCACGTATTTTGACAGCTCATGTGTCTTTTCATAACAAATGTAGAACGGTGTAAGCTTTACACAATTTAAGTAGTTTATTTTGTCTACATTGGTGGAGAATGATTAAAACTGTAAAGATGTATGCGACTGACACATCCCAGACGGCAAATAATCTCTCGAGACATATTGATAGCTGAAACAATCTAAAGTTTGTGTTCTTCGGAAAGTCAGGCAGACGATAAATACAGGATTAAACAAAATAGCGGTATGATTATGCTTAAATCTAATTAATTTCACACTTAATCTAGTTCAACTCTCTCACATTCACACTACATTCATACACTTATATCTAATCGAGTTCCTACTGGCTGTTCTGTTTTAGTTTTCATTAAATAAATCAATCTGGGAGGAGGATCAATAATGTGGCAAAAATCCACCACATTACACATTGAAAAACTGCTTTTGACCGTGGTCAGTAAAATTTTTACTTTCTGGTTTTTTCATTTTATAGATTAATAAATAATCATTATTGTCAAATCTAAATATGGTTTTCAAGTGTCTATACTAAGAGCTTTGAAATGATGTATCGTTCAAATTTATTGCTTGGGTTCCTTAACATATAAAAAAATGTAATGTTAAAAAACATAGCCGGGGTAAATTGGCCAATGTTGTCAAACCCGCTTTATAACCTCTACGAGAAAGTGCAATTTTGACAGACTCGCCAGTCAAATTAGCTTTGCAGGATGAAAAAGAAAAGAGCCAAATCAAAAAATAAGCACAAGGTGCTTCAAAAAAAACCACTTCATCGAAACGAAAAGTTTCAACTTCGGTGGCTGCGACCAATAAAAAACTTTCGGTAAAATGAGCGAGGAAAAGTTAAATTTATTATGATAACTTAGAATTAATTGTTCAAAAAGTTATAAAGATTTTATAAACGATAGGCTTCGATTGAAATAAGTCTCAATAAAGACGTAAATTAATAACATTACTATTTTATTAATTATCCCATTCATTAGTGGCTTTTATAATGATTTTTTTCGAATTGGCCAACTTACCCCGCCCACTTGGCCAACTTGCCCCGTACTCGAGGCAAGTTGGCCAATTCGTCACCTCTCTCAAAAATATTCTGCCATTTTTTCAATAATTAATATAAACGCCTAAAAAAATTCTCAGTATTACCCAAGAATACATACTTTTATATGGTGAAAACCGCAATTTTTTAAATTTAAAAGGAAAGTTAAGAAAAATCGTTAAGTGAAAAATTGGCCAACTAGCCCCGGTCTCCCCTACTACAAAAATACAGGCTATTTTTGACCTGATTCACATGGACATCTGCGGGCCAATGCAGACAGTAACCCCAGGAAGAAAAAGATATGTCATGACAATCATAGACGATTACTCGAGATTTACAATTGTTCACTTTATGGAGACTAAAGATGAGACAATTACGCTAATCAAACAATTCGTAGAAATGTCTCAGACACAATTTAATAAAACTCCGAAGTGTATAAGGTCCGATCGAGGAAGGGAATACTTGAATGCAAGTTTAAGGAATTATTTAAAAAAAAAAAAAGGGATAAAGATTCAATATACAGCTGCATATTCACCACAGCAGAATGGAGTGGCCGAAAGAAAAAATAGGTCGCTATTAGAAATGGCCAGATGCATTCTGTTGGATGCCAATTTAGAGAAGAAATATTGGGCAGAAGCTCTGAATACAGCAAATTTACTGCAAAACCGTCTACCTACAAAGGCAACAGGAAGGACACCGTACGAGCTATGCTACTGCAGAAAACCAGACGTCGGAAATTTGCAAGTATTTGGCTGTGAAGCGTACATGCAAATTCCAAAAGAAAAACGTAGGAAATTAGACGAAAAGGCAGAAAAATTAACTTTTGTTGGATACTCAGAAGAGTCTAAAGCATTTAGATTGATCGACAAAAAGACTGATCGGATAAAGATAAATCGAGATGTCGTATTCCTCGAGAAATTAGATCATGAGAATTTAACCAATCCAGATTATACAAAAGTTGATCTTATGCTTAAAGAAAATGCTGAGGAATTAGAAAACTCAAACGAAGAAGAGGAAACATCTGCAGAATACAGCAATGAAGATAATGATTACAACCAGGAAGATAATACAGGACCCCCCGCGCAAAGAAGATCTGAAAGAACGAATAAAGGTGTACCACCCGATAGGTACATAGGGATTTCAAAAGCAAGTACTGCTTTAAATGAAGATCCAAGAAATAGAAACGAGGCTTTATCAAGGACTAATAAAGAAGAGTGGATAAAGGCGATGAACGAAGAAATCGACTCCCTACTGAAGAACAAGACATGGGACATCGTACCAGAGCCAAAGGATACAAATATTGTTACCTGTAAATCGGTCTTCAAAACCAAGCAGAACGCCAATGGGTCAATCGACAGGTATAAAGCTAGGCTTGTAGCACGAGGTTTCACCAAAAATATGGGACAGACGACGATGAAGTCTTCGCATCTGTAATGAGACAGACAACATTTAAGGTGCTACTTGCATTAGCAGGTAAAAAGGACTTATAAAACATTTCGATGTCAAAACAGCTTTTCTCAATGGAGAATTAAAGGAAATTATTCACATGAGACAGCCAGAAGGATACGAGAAACCAGGAAAAGAAGCAGCAGTTTGTAAATTGAAGAAAGGACTCTACGGATTAAGGCAAGCAGCAAAGATATGGTATGAAAAGATAAACAGAATTTTAAATAATTATAATTTTTTACAAAGCAAAGTAGATCCATGCCTGCAGTTTTAAGTCATCTCAAGGAATAAGGTAAAATGACCTGAAGGGACCAATGACCTGAAGGGAGTAAGGCCAATTCAGTTCCGGATGAACCGTCAGACTAGACACCCACAAATAGTTTCGGCAGAATTTTTGTAGTGCATTCTTTCATGTACAGTTTTCATATTATGTTTCATATCTTCGTGTAACTCCTTTTGTGTAACCACCGTGCTCTGTATAATTCTAAAATACATATATTATTCTGTGAATGTGTTTTATTTTCAATAATACCTACATGATTAATGCATTTCATTGAGAAATAAGAAAGTTATGGTTAATTGTATTTTTCAAAAATTAATTTTTCAACTATAATTTCTCAAATAATAAAAATTTAAAGCTGATGTAAGGAAAATAAACTTTTTTTTGTGTTGACACGGATCAGGTGACCTAATATTAATACATTTGATTAACTAATTAATGCTACCTCTATGAGGAAGCAAATCATATTTGCTTCCAGAAAGCGAAGTGCTCATTGAATGAGCACAAAAGTTAATACAACTTGACAGATAGTTTATTTTTATCAAGATTCATAAATATCAGTTAAATTAACATTTCTATAAGGTAAAATGACATTATTTATAATAAACAAAAATAATATTTGTGATGTTGCTTTTTTAATATAATTAAAAGTCTCTGAAGCAACATACAAAATGAAAAAAAACTAAGAGATATTTAAATAGAATAGAATTTAAGCGAAACAGGATTAAAATAAACTTTTTTCACACCAAAATAAATAATCGGGCGCCAATCCTTTTATACTTAGGATAAAGTATTCCAATAAAAATAATTAAACGAAATTGAACTAACTGATTCGATTGAACAATCAATTTAAAGATAAAAGATAAATCGTAAGAATAGATATTCTCACACGATAAAGATATAGGTATAACAAAGATAAAGATAAATTATTGATTTCCAATCAAATCAGGCTCAAAAAAAATCAACAAAATCAAAAGGAATCATTATTGACACAGATAAAAATATATGAAACATGCTAGCTCTAAATAACGATAGAGGGGGGTGGTTCTCGAATCAAGAAGCTCATGAATATAAAATTAACAACAATCAATCAGTGTTTTATTTAAAAGAAAGGTTTAAAA
Source organism: Synergus itoensis (assembly GCA_904066005.1). Classification (NCBI taxonomy): domain Eukaryota; kingdom Metazoa; phylum Arthropoda; class Insecta; order Hymenoptera; family Cynipidae; genus Synergus; species Synergus itoensis. The sequence continues at coordinate 89,883 of CAJFCP010025007.1, read as the reverse complement.
CAATTCAAAAGCAAGAAAAACTGGTTAACAAAAAAAAATTTACATAAAAGAATCTTAAGTATTCATAAAAAAAATAAGGAGTTTTATGATAACATATAAAAGGTCTCAAATACTACAAAACGGGTTTTAATTACACAAAATTATGGGAGGGTCTCTAATGTTACATAAAATGGGTTTTCATCATATAAAATTATGAGAGGGTTTAAAATATTACATAGAAATCACATTAAATTATAGAAGGTCTCAAATATTATATAAGAATTACATCAAATTAAGGGGAGGTCTCAATTATTGCACAAAAAAAAAGGGAAAAACATTTTAAATATGGTATAAATCATGTGGCATTATTATAGGCATTCGGCACTCTAGACTATAAATAATTTAGGCATACATCATAATTACACAAAAAAATTCACAAGATCAATTTGATAATACATATAAATAGAATATATCAGTGGAATATCAAGTAGTATAATTTAGCCAAGGAGTCTATGTACGGAAAGAGTAAAATTGTAAAAAAAAAAGAAAGATAAAGTTAGAATAAACGATAGAATTCTTGGCTAAACACTGCGAAATTGATTCGTACCTTTAAATTAATCAAACTTCAAAAGAAAACTTAATTCACACTTCAAAAGAAAACTTGTCGAGAGCTTCGTGCTGTCACGCTGGCGTACAGATCGAAAAAAAAGCGAGTAAAGTTCGCACGGAAGCTCGTTAACTTAGAAGGAATTAGGAATTACAAAATTGGGGAAAGGGCTGATGCGCGTAGACTTAATTTTCATATATGCTCATGGTCAAGAGAGAGATATCTAATGAGGTCCTCTTCTGATTCGTTCATCCTGCGTCCTTCCTTCTTCTTCATTATTCCTTATCGGGCGTCGTTGAAAGATAGAGAGATCCCAAATTCCTTCGCACGAGAGGGAATGAGATGAAAGAACCTCCTATGCTTTTCAGGTATTAGATAGAGATGAAGGAACCCTTGCTTCAAACTGATGTGAAAATTGGATCCTTCGATGCTCCAGATAACAGAAGAGAAAGAAACAAATGGCATTAATAGCCAGAAAAAGTCTATTCATAGACAAATAAGATAATCGATAAATAAGATAATTAGGCGAGATTACCTATTCTCGAGTAGAATTTCAAGGTAATCGCCTCGGTCTATCCTTGCCAGGGATGTGCCTAGATTTAAGGAAGACCAACACCAATCCATCTGTCCACTATTGACAGAATTGATAATTTTGTCTTGGACGTTAAGAGGGATGGTGGAGAGAGATATGACGACGTAAAGACCCAAGAAACGGTGGCGTTTGTGAAGAACTCTTGAAGGTTGTATGGTGTTGCGGAGGATGAAACTGAGTCAGCTGATAGTGTAGGTGGATGCAGCTTCTATAATCTCTTACTCAAGACCGCAGAGCTCAGAAATGTACATAATAAAAAAAATAAAATAAAATCAGCCCTAAAAAAAAATCTTATAGAATAAAATAAACAAAATTCAAAAATTAACAAGCTCATTAAAATTAAAATATAAAAATAGATAGCAAGTAGGAGTGCCGAATTTGCACTTTGTGAGAGCACAGAAGTTCTCTTAAAAAAAAAACGTATTGAAATCGAAGTTTTTGTGACGTATAAAATCTACAACGTCACATATTTTTTAACATTTTAAACTGCACGCCAATAGCAACCAATCATATGTCGAGCACGACACATGCGCAGATTATGTATTGATTCTTCGATTCGATTTAAAAATAATCGATTCCTTGGCATCTATTCTTAGACATCGATACTTTTTGACAGAATCGCCCATCCCTACTCCGATCTGCTCAGTGGGACTCGCCCAGCTGAACTGATGAACGAACGTAGTGCGCAGTGGGTGCAATCTCTGCGTTAAAGGAGCCTTATTTGAGCGACCTCTAAGCTATGAACCAATTTTTAGAACTAAAATTCAATATGGCGACGTATGCCGGGAAAATTTAAAAACGCTCAAATTATTGTTATTATAATTTAGATTAAGGGCGATGGAATTTGAAAGTTAAATTGACAACAAACTGCCAAAAACTGTAAAAATCTGTGGAAAGACACAAATCTATCACATGGATTTGAGATTGATTTTTTAAAGGCAAAAGAGGGAAAATTTAGAGTTTTTGGTAGCAAAAAAAAAGGAAAGAAGAAATGAACAAACTATTGTGACTCACAAGTTTTTCGAAAAATCACATTTGTAGTCCCAAAAGAGCGTGTAATTATTCCATAGTAAAAACGGCGGACATTTTAACTTCTATGATGAAAAAAACCAAATATTGACAGCTGCGCGGTGACAGATAGATAGTCACTGAGCGGCATGAAGGCTCAAGCCATTGTCGTCATTTTTATGAAGGCTATACATTTGAAAAGGATGATCGCAGTAATCTTTTATCATTTTATTTTCATCAAATTTATTGTAAGAAAAAATGAATCACTACTTTAAGTGACAAGAATACAATACATTTATATTACTAAAATCATTTAAACTTGTCAAGAATCGAATGAATCTTTAAAATAACAGATTATCTATTCTATTGCAATTCAAATCATTCCCGCCAAACCATTTATCGCCGAGCGAAGTCAGCACAGTAGAGCCTTCATGTAAATAACGACAATGGTTTGAGCCTTCATGCCGCTCAGTGACACTCAGTCACCTCGCAGCTGTCAATATTTAATTTCTTCCAACATGGAAGTTAAAATATCCGCCGTTTTTAGCATGGAATAATTTCACGCTCTTTTGGGATTACAAAAGTGATTTTTCGAAAAACTGGTGGGTCTCCATTCTTTGTTCATTTCTTCTTTCCTTTTTTTGCTATCAAAAAACTCTAAATTTTCCCTCTTTTGCCTTCAAAAACCCATTTTCAAATCCATCTGGAAAGTTGATAGAATTAGACAGGCACGCAACAAGGGTCTCAAAACAGTGGGTGTTGGGAGCCACCCTACACATTAAAACTAAATAAAAAAAAGGAATTCAAACCCTCAAAAAGTGCGTGTAGTGGGGAATTTTATTATCCATCTAATAATTTGGACACCAACGCATATTGCAAGTAAGTATACTCGAATTACTGTCTGCTTGTTGCGCCCCTGGAATCTAAGAGTTGTTCTACATGAATGTTTTTCAAATTCCATCAGCCTTAAGAAATACATTTATTGGCATTTTAAGAAGATTTGCGTATGAAATGGAGTTATTAAAAATATATTGAATTACATAAAAGTATAATATGTATTATTTCCTGGAAGCGAAGTAACTCCTAACCACAAATACATACGTCATTTATATAATGAATTTTTTATGCTCATTTCGAGTACCATATACGCCCCAGAAATATTCTCTTGCCATGCGCAAGGGGCGTGGTTTATGAAGTGTTAAATTTTTGAGTATTTTGATTTAAGCTAGTGTTCAATTTTTACGGGAGTCGACTGTACATTCTCTCTGATGAGAATGTAAAAATCAAAAAGGCTCCATTGATAGAAAAAGTTAATTAAACATTTTATTCATTAATTTGTTTATGAGAATGGAAAAATAATAAAAAATGAAAATAATAGAAAGAAAGGGTGTAAAAAATACTTTCGAGAGCACTTGTCAAAAATTCAAATCGCATTTTTAGAAAGGGAGTTATAACCGTTTGAAGCTACAGCTACCGACCTTAGGGGTGAAAATTCCGCCCCCTGTAGTTTGGAAATGGAAGATAAAAAAGTCTATAAATTGGTGGGGGGTAAACTACCACCACGTAGGCAAACAAATTCTGAAAATATGAAGGCAATAAAGTAGCGGAACATAGAAACTCCCGTGTGGAAATTGTTTTATGGTCCAAGCTAGACCCAAGCGTGACAAAATTAGGCCCTGGCCTGGGGATCGAGCTTGGGCCAAACACCCCATGAAACGCTGAAACTAGCCAGAGTCTGTCTAGCCACATCGCCCAGCCTGGCACAGGCTCGACCCTAGTTTATAATTTATTATTTATTTTAAATTATATAATATTAAATATTATTTTAGATTTTAAGAAGAAATCAATGTTAAATCCAAATATACTATATTTTTTTTTCAATAACGACGAACATTATAATTAAAGCTAGATATGAAGAACATTTTATAATTATAATAATATTGCAGCCGATCTACGTCCTGTTTTTTCAATGGCCATAATTCGATGACCACAAGGTTCTGGTTCATCCTCGTTATCTGCATCATCAGCTATAAAATTATTTTAAAAAATTAATATTATGCTGAGTATTATACATTATATTAGTCATATTATTTTAGTTTCTAGTAATGAATATCTCTACCAAACGAATAAGTATCGTACTTTTTGTTCTAGGCATTGTTAACGATTAAAATGGTTTTTTTTTTAAAGTAAACATTAATCGAAAATGAGTTATCCCTGTCAAAAATAAACAAATATTGCAAAATGAAAACAGAATACTTCAACGCCATCTGTCAGAATTTTTAGGAACTTTAGCCGGGCTGAGTTGTATCTCGCGCCATTACAAATTACAATCTAGGGCCAGGCTAGAGGCCCCTGGCTTAGCCCAAGAATGGAGCCAGGAAGAATTTGGCGATTTCCACACGGGCTTCAATGTGGACAAAGTCAATACATGAATGAATACCAAGATTATTATCTTTATTTAATTAGTTAATTGACAAATAGGATTGAGAGAACAAAGTTGCTTATTATGAGGAAAAAAAGAAATGAGTACAAATTATTATTATACCCAAAATAAATAAACGCGTGGTAGGAAATTAACAGCGTATTTGTATTTGCTGCAATAAACAGTCATGTTGTGCCACATAATTTCTGTTCTGTGTACTTATTATGCCAGAATCTTTAAAATATTTTCCACTCTCAGTTGATGAAATAATTTCACTTTTTGGAGCCTACGCGAATGAAACTATATATTTTTGAATAAAGTTCAAAGTCCAAGCTACAAAACCCTACAACCGTTTTTTAAATATTTATTTATTCCAATTACGCATTTTTTAAGTCCAGGTTTTCCGCCTTTTGAACTACACTTCAATTTTTATTACCCACAGTTTTAAACTTTTGATTTACTAAACCATGTCATCTTAGACATTTCGAGCAGTAACCTTGCATTTTTTCCTTAATCATATCATAACTCAAAAACTAATACTTCAATTAATTTTTGCAAAGAAAATTTTGTTTTATTTATTTTATTTTTTTTTCTATATAGCCATATAAGTCCGGACAGTTATATCTGGGTCGATCTGCATAGGATTCTACGTGATGCGCTCCGAAGAATCGATTTTCTATAATTATAAGCGCTTTATATCATTTAAATCTGTCTCTTTAAATTTATGATGTCAAAAAATTTTAATTTTGCATGAAATAAGACCTGATAAATTGGTGTGTGGATGAACGTTTAAGCCTTATCTATCCTTACCTGCACATTCAAGATTAACGAGTCTGTGCGAGGCTCAGAATTTGAGAGTACCGAGTATTCGACGTATAAGGTGGAGATGGGGGGTAGATTAGACACTCACAGGCGTTGAATTTAACTTAGTATGCGAATAAAGAGAGAAATCAATATCGGACGGTTCCTATTGGTTCATCGCCCTTCCCTTTGCTTATCTTAAAAAATTTACGTTTTTATTTTTGGGTCCTTTCTCCAAAGCACATCACATATGTCCATCTTATAAGACCGGCCTGTAGGAAATTTCATAAAAGATCCCATATAGATTCCTATCTTCTTCCATAGAATTTGACTGGAATGAATTATCAATGACGTCAACAAGAAAGTATGTGTTTTAAAGATATCATATCTTATTTGCTATTTTTACATATCAAATTTATTGAGGAGAACAATCATTTTAAACACATAAACGTAAGCGCTCTAATCCATTTGATGAACATGAGAATAAATAATATATGTAACCAGTGACGCAGTTTCCTGTATATATTCTAAGTAAACGTTTGATAAACTCGATTATTTTACCCCATTCACGTGTCTGTGTAGTAAATAAACTATTCTCATTTTTTTAAAAATGCGCTTTGCTGCTGGTACTCTGACCTTAACTTTAGGGATTATATTTAATTTTATTCGTAAGTATAAGATAACATAATATCTAATAATTGAAGCACATACTTTGAGAATATATCTATTAAAATTATTCCTACTATAAGTTTTAAACTAGCTGTAAATTCGATCTCGGCTGTTTTTCTTTTCTTTTAGTTATAATTTTTAAAAAATTACTTTTCTTCGTAATAAAGAAACCATTAAGAACCCAGGAACACAAAAAAAAAGTTTGCGATTCTAAAAAAGCAACCTACATAGCATTGTAGTAATGGTCGAGACTATTTGAAATCCATAATTTTGGAATTTTCTGCTTAACAGCTTTTTTTTATTCGAGTTTGAATTTTTTGATTTTGTCAAATTATCCCATAAATCAAAAGTCATTTTTTTCGCTGTAAAATGAATTTTTTTATACCTTTATAAAAGTATGCAAAGAATCCTCCAGATCTTAGACAAAAAATTTTTTATTGCAAAAGTTATTAAAAATAAAAATTGAATATCACAACATATGGCTAACATTTTTTTCGTGAATGGCGAAACGGATTTTGATGATTCTTATGTTGAAATTTTTGTTTAAAAACTTACATTCCAGAAATGTTTCTTTTGTATACAAAAACATTGAATTTGTTTAAAAAATATCAATTGTTTATAAAAATTGTACATTTGTTCTCTTAAATTAATTTTTTTTTCATGACATTCTGTAATATTTATTTGTTTATAAACAATTAATATTAAAAAAAATGCAGGGTTTTTATATTCAGAAGCAAGATTTCTGGAATGTAAATTTTTAAACAGAAATTTCAATGTAAGAATCGTCAAAATCCGTTCACGAGCAAAATATTAGTCATGTTGTAACATTCAATTTTCGTTGTTAATAACTTTTGCAAAAAAGAAAATTTTGTGACTAAAATCTAGACGATTCTTTGCATACATTAGGACTGTAAAATAATTCACTTTACAGCGAAAAAAAAACGACTTTTGACTTATGGGTTAATTTGTCAAAAACAAAAAATGCTAACTCGATTAAAAAAAAAACAGTTAAGCAGAAACTTCCGAAATTTTGGATTTCGACTAGTCTCAATCAATACTACAATGCTAGGTAGGTCGCTTTTTTGGAACTGAACACTTTTTTTTTGTGTGTACGGAGAAAAATGGATAGTCAAACTTGGAGTGTCAAAATTTAGATGTTCAGCTTGACCATTTTTAGTACCATCCGTAATTTTATCCTAATAGTCAGACAGAAAATCATTTTATATTATAATATGTTTGAATATATTCAGAGTGTCAGGTTTGCACTCTGAGATAGTCAATCGAATGAAATTAATTCGATTTTAAATCGCGCGCCAAATTTTGATCAATGGCATCATTTCTTCATTGGGAAGCAGGGTAGCCAACATGTGTTGCGCACACAGGCAGTCACTTTTGAGGAGCCTTGCATCACCTTTCATGTTCTCTCGTGTCCCTCATGCCTTGTGTTATTTCTCAACCGAAATTCGGGCCCAAATTGTGAAGCAATTATATTTGTCGAATTATCGACCTGTTCTTTTGTACAAACATTTATTAGAAATGTATAAGAGAAGTGGATATTTTTGTAAAATATTCCATATGCTAGGTTAGCCGTGGGGTTTAGTTGTTAGAGATAAGTTGCGTTCGATTCGTTAGAAATAGGTGTAGGTAGTTCGAATCCGGACAAAATTTCTTCCGATTTTTCATAGCGTAAAAAGCGAGCGATAATATTAATAAATATAAGTTTAGTATAAATCTATATATGTGTTATAACCATGAAGTAGTATAAGGAGACCCAACGCCATGTATTAGACTTGGCCCTAAATCGTGGTCCCTCTTCCTCAGATTTTCATTGCTTTAGCTACAAGAGTGCCACGGACAAAAAATGAAGGAATTATTTTTAACTATAGTAGCGTAGCAGATGACAGATAGCAGACGATAATTTTGTCGTCTGCTAATGTAGTGATATCGTAATTTTGCCCTGAAACTTTTGAAAATGATAGAGAACTTCAAAACGGACCGATATTGACTCATTTTATCATGTATAATGAAAAAAAGTTTCGAGTTGCTGAAATTCGTAATGCTAAATTCGATTGACCCGTCGAAAAAGTATCACATGCCCTTAAATTCCATACAGATTTTCTGTATGCATCTGTATGTTCCTGTTGATTTCTGATGGTAGTCGCATACAGAAAAACTTTGCCAATTGGAAAATCTGTATGGATCTGCATGATGTAGTTCCCACAATGTAATCGGTATGGACTTCCAAACCGGACGCTTGCTCGTTTCTGTATGAATTTCCAAAAAAATTCCCTGATATTATATGTATCTACATGCAATTTCCAAACATGAATTGGCAGACGTTCAGATGATGTAATCTGTATGGAATCGCAAACAGATCTGGGGCTGATTTCTGTATGGATTTACAAACCGGACGTCTTTTAAAGCGCGCTAAGTTTCTATGGCTACATGGATCTTTTTGGAGATTCCAAAGGATCCCAGGTGGAAATTTCAGTAGTGTGCCGGAGTTCACCATCGGCACAGTACTGGCCCAGTATTGCCCACCAGTACAGACAGGCGGTAGTTTGCCCAGTACTGGCTAATCGTTGGCTGCACGATCTGGACTGTACTGTGCCAGGGGTACAAAAATTAAACTTTTTTAAAAAATAGGTTTATAAATGATGTTGAGGTTTTTCAAAATGATAAGAAATGTAATATTTAATTAATCTGAAAACATTTTTTTTTTTTGAAGAAAAATATTTTTTAAGTTCAATCCTGCCGTGTATAACTGATCCAAAAAAAATTACATTTTATGTTTTTGTAAAACGTTGTAACGAGACGTTACACAGGTGTGCGTGCCGTACGCACACCTTTCATTTAAATTCTCTCATACCGAATATTGCGTAACAATCGTCCCCACTCTAGCATTCTAGCGCTGGACTCTCGCTGTCCAGTCTTTCTAGCGCCCATCCCCTCTCCAATCCGTCTGTCTGTCTGTCAGCCGCATTCATCAAAAACGCCCGCACAACGAAGATTCGCCAGTCTAGCTGGGCGAGACCCACCGAGCTGATCGGTGAGCTCTCGCCTGGTGAAAACTCATGCTTCTTTCCCTATTAACAGGCGCACCTGTGGTAGGCAAAGTACCGGCAAATCGCAAGGCTTAGGCGCATCTATCCTTGCCATTTGCGAAATCTTCTCTCTCACGTTCTCTCTCTCGCTCTTTTCTAATCTATCTTTCTCACTCGCTCTAAAGGGAATTGTCAACGATCAGGCGCATCTGACGTTGCCAATTCAAAGCCGGAGAAATTGCAATTCACAGGCGCATCTGTAATTGTAATTTCGCGCATCTAGTTTCTCTTTCTAAAAATTATTCGAAAGGTGTGTATGATTTCTGCAATCCATAGGCGCATTTATGATTGTAGAAATCTAGAATCAAATATTAATAAATAGGCGCATCTAATATTAATATTTAACACCCTAGAATAATGTTTTCTCAACTAAGACTTTCCATAATCAATAGGCGCACTTATGGTTATGAAAAGTTGAAGAATTAAATGTCAATGAATAGGAGCATCTATCATTGTCATTTACCGCTCTTTCTTCTCTCTCTTTCTACTTTCTTTTCACCGCTATTTCCGTGGAACCGATTATTTCATACCAAATCTCAAATTCTTATTCGTATCAGACAAAACGACAAAAGTAAAGAGGATTAAATTTACGCTTAACAGGTGCTACTGTGAGTGACTAATTGAGCCGACAGATAACATTGAATAGACGCACCTATAAATGTTATCTACAATTTACTGAGAATTACACAATCGATCCCTACAATTTATCTTCCTATTTGTCCACTCTTCTTTCCGCCGTACCGTAAATTCCGTAGAAGTGGGGACCAAGACGTCGATAAAATTGTAATCCGCTATTTCGATTGTGTGTTTTAAGTATATTTTTCGAATTCCGTTGTCTTGTAAATTGTTGACACGCCGTAATTATGATTTCAGGATGAATAACGAGTATTCCAAAGACTTTTCCGCCTCCGTTCACACGTTCACGTTCACATATGAAATCTCAGCACCGAAACAAACACTCCGAACAATTTAGCTAGCTATAAAATCACACACACAAACATGTGTTTGTGTGTGTGATTTTATAGCTTTTTACACTTTTTACACTTTTTTACACTTTTTATTCTGTCATCGCGTTACACACTACATTTACACTTAAAACTACATTTATTCAACCACACACAAACATTACACTCACACATACACTCACCCGATACACACACATAAAGTTTAAATTTAGATATGTAAATTATAGGTTTAATAAAAGCATTTTTATATTTTTTGTTAACTAAATTTTGGGTCTATTTATTCGTCTTTAAAATACCTAACCCTGGTATACTGAAGCGTCCCGTGAGACGAATGGTAGGAGAAAAATAGACCGTTACAACGTTGCTAAAATAGTCTAAAATGTTGAAAAAATGATATTAGTAAAACAAATTTTTCTGAATGAAGTTTTTAAAAAATTCTAAATATACAAATATTTTACAAATATTTTTTGAAACGTAATTTTAAAAAATTTTTGTAATTCAAATAGCTAATATTATACAGGGTGTCTAAAAAGTCCCGGGACGGTTGGATATTTCCTCAGGTAAAATATTTTTTAAAAAAGTGAAGGTCATTCCTGAAGTAAATTTCAACGGGGAATTCAATGGTGACCTTCATTTTGACCTTAAAGTTGACCTTCACTGACCTTTTGGAAAAATTGTTAATTTAAAATAACCTTTAACTGACCTTGAACGTTAAAATTGACCTATAACTATATTTGTTTAACAAAGTTACATGTGCAACGGAGTGATTAGGTCTGGTTATTACATTCACACCATCAGCAGTAGTGATGCCGTTCAAGACAAGAAATTTCAAGAAAATATCAAGATCTTTGTCAAGATCTTGATCAAGTTCTTGATTTCAAGTTCTTGTGAAGGCCTCAAAATCAAGATCTTATATTTTCAAGATCTTGAAAATCAAGTTCTTTTCTTGATCTTGTCTTGCTTTCTTGATTTTCTTCGTCAGATGTGCATCCCGCAGCGCACCAGCTTGCCTGACTGAGGAAAAGGAGAAATACATGAAAGCTCTTTTTTATATCAAACAAATTTTACAGTTATAGGCACTTTCGGGGGTTTTTTCTGGGTCGCTGATTACGAATTTGAAGTCAGATTTCCAAAATTCTAAATGACGGATCTAATATGGCGGGTGAATTTTTGAAAAAGTTGTTGGATTTTCATAAAACTTGTTACACGGGGGTTTTTGAGGTCGCTGATTACAAATCTGGAGCCTAATTTGTAAAATTCAAAATGGTGGATCCAATATGGCGGACAAGATTTCAAAAAATTAATGGATTTTCATGAAACTTGGAATCTGGGGGTTTTTGGGGTGTCCGATTACGAATCTGAAGTCAGATTTTCAAAATTGAAAATGGCGGATCTAATTTGGCAGGCTAATTTTGAAAAAGGTGTTGGATTTTCATAAACATGTTACTTGGATGTTTTTGTAGACGCTGATTACAAATCTGATTTCAGATTCGTTATCAGAGAACTCAAAAATCCCAAGATGCCAAGTTTAATGAAAATCCATTAATTTTTTGAAAACTAGTACGCCATATTGTATGTGCAATCTCAAAAACTCCCGAGTAACAAGTTTGAAGTTTCATTCCAATTTATTCAATACGTCGTTTGAAAATTAATTCTTTCGTAAAAAAGAGCGATTTTATAAAAATTTATAACTATTTGTAATTTTATTTGACTAGGCTATAAGTGAAAGTTTATGATTTAATCCCTTCTACTTAAAGTACGGACGAAAAAATTTTTTGACCTTCAGTTTGGGCTCATCCTTAGGTCCTAAGTTGCAGAAAGAGCGAGAATTTTATTTTTATACGCGGCGCACCCGCGCAGGGCAATCAGAGAAAATGCACTTTTTTCGTTCAAATTGTGTGCAACGTAGGCACATGGCACATCTGGTGACAAAAATCAAGACATAAAGACAAGATCAAGACAAGATCTTGATTTTCAAGACTTTTCAAGAGAAGCGTTTTCAAGAAATTTCAAGACAAGAATGGAGCAAGAAATATCAAGATCTTGTCTTGATTTTTCTTAAGGCTTGGTGAGAATCTTGAACGACATCACTAATCAGCAGCGACTCCGATTAAATTCCGAATATAAGAGACATTATTCTCTTTAAAAGTATTCACTATAGCTGCATGTAGAAAAGTAGCATCACATTTTGGAACTGATAGTAAGTCATAGAAAAGATCTTTTATTGAGTTATCAACCTTGACACGAACAATCATTGCCAAACTTTTCGTAACATTAACATTAATCACGTTATTCTACTCCACATTTGGGATTTCTTCGAATTTTAGTTGTTTGCGTACATTCTTATTATCACTGGTCAACAAAATATGACCTATGTGGGGTTGGGATGAGACATATCATTTCCATGGTAGTTTCCTGTGCTGAATCCAAATCTAACATCCGTTTTTCTCCATGTCAAGTTTTTGAGATTTTTTGAGTTAAAATTTTTTTCAAAAAATCACAAATCGTGTGATAAAGGGGTGAAAAAATTTTTTTCACACAAAGCGAGAAATGCTTTCGATGCGTTTTTTAACGCAGAATCCACTGTTTTTTTTTTGTTTTTTCGATATCTCATATAGTTTTTGAGATAATTAAAAAAAACAAAAAAAAAAACAGGAAAAAAATGGTTTTACGAAAATCCTTATATTTAAGTGAATAAATTTTATTCTTTAGTCACTCTGGTGTAATTCTCTTCGTTTTTTGATGCAGAAAAAATTGCAAAAAAGCTTACAGTTCCAGCTGTAACGATTCGAAAGATACAAGGCAGAGAACTTGTCTCTTTCTAAAGAGTTGCCAATATGACAGTTTACAAGTACTCGAGGCGAATCATTGTACTTTTTCTAATATCTCATTGCATTAATGTCTTTAATATTTACAATAACAATAATAATAATAATTCAATAATTTAAAAAATATATTTATAAGCTGCTACTACTCCCTAGAAACTTTTTCTTTTCCATGCTCGACGGTGATGAGCATTTGGTTCATCAGTCATGAACCTCCAGTAGTAGTCTGCTAAAGCGTTCACACTCCGCTTACCATGGTATCTCTTTTCGATTTCAGCGATGTCTTGATGAAACCGTTCTCCGTATTCATCACTGATTGCCCCTAAATTCTCTGGAAAGAAGTCCAAGTGTGATTGAAGAATGTGAATTTTTAGTGACATGTTCACTTTCAATTCCTTGAAGTTCTGCAGCATAGTGTTTATCAGGTGTTCGTAGTTTCTGGATTTTGTATTCCCCAAGAAATTGTTTATGACAACTTTTACTGACAACCAAGTTTTTCTCTCAAGGTCAGTCAAGGTTGTTTCAAAATCACAATCCAACATTAATTGTCGGATTTGGGGTCCCTGAAAAACTCCTTCCTTGATTTTAGCTTCACTAAGCTAACATTTAATTTAACATTTTATTTAACCTGATAAACACTATGCTGCAGAACTTTCAGGAAATGAAAGTGAACATGTCACTAAAGATTCACATTATTCACTCGCACTTTGACTTCTTCCCAGAAAATTTGGGGGCAGTCAGTGATGAACACGCGGAAAGGTTTCATTAAGACATCGCTAAAATTGAAAAGAGATACCAAGGTAAGTGGAATGTGAACGCTTTAGCAGACTACTGCTGGAGGCTCATGACTGATGAACCAAATGCTCATCACCGTCGAGCATGCAGAAAAAAAAGTTTCTAGGGAGTAGTAGCAGCTTATAAATATATTTTTTAAATTATTGGATTATTATTATTATTGTTAGTGCAAATATTAAAGACATTAATGCAATGAGATATTAGAAAAAGTACAATGATTCGCCTCGAGTACTTGTAAACCGTCAAATTGGCAACTCTTTAGAAAGAGACAAGGTCTCTGCCTTGTATCTTTCGAACCGTTACAGCTGGAACTGTGAACTTTTTTGCAATTTTTTCTGCATCAAAAAACGAAGAGAATTACACCAGAGTAACTAAAAAACTAGGGGTGCCATTGTGAGCACATTCTCATCACACTTCGCGCGCTTGCATTCGCTTACCAACTTTCATCGCTGCTATATACTTTTATTTAAATTTCTTTATTTTCAAATGAAGAAGAAAACTAATTTACTTAAGGTTCTATCGACCTTAAGGAACACATTCTCATCAGTGCACATGCGCTTCGCGCTCGATATTTAAACCTTCTTTAAAAATATAAAATTAAAATTTTTAGCCAAGTAACGCGTATCACGTTATTTGGCTAAAAATGTTAAATTTTAGAATTTTTTAAGAAAATTCAAAAAGTGGTTATACCAGTCTTAAAGGGCGTTCAAAAAGGAACATTTTTCATCTTTTAACTTTTTTTCATAGCGTGTGTTATTTAGCTTAAAATTTTAATTTTCTTTATTTTTTTTTGAATTTTCAAAATGTTATAAGTCTGACAATTTTTGTTTTATCGAAAAAAGTCATAATGATAAATTGTTCGACTATTTAAGTACTACGAATATCCTTAAACAGAATTTGTAAATTAAAAAAAAAATTTTTTCAAAAATTTTAAAAATAATCCAAATTTTTTAATTTTTATCAAAAATGGCTGGCTAACGAACTTGACCTTCATTTTAGGACCCTAAAAGAGTATACCAAAGGCCAATCAAATCGATCAATTCTTTCAAAAGTTATCGTGCTCACAAGAAAAAATCTACAGACAGACAGACAGACAGACAGACACATTGGTAAAAACATGTTTTTCGGGTTCAGGGGGTCACAAAACGTCGACATTTGACAAAAAATGGGGGGGTCAAATTTTACACAAAACTAATACATTCTCTGATGAGAATGTAATAAAATTTATTCACTTAAATATAAGGATTTTCGTAAAACCATTTTTTTTCATGTTTTTTTTTTGTTTTTTTTAATTATCTCAAAAACTATATGAGATATCGAAAAAAAAACCAGTGGATTCTGCGTTAAAAAACGCATCGAAAGCATATCTCGCTTTGTGTGAAAAAAATGTTTTCACCCTTTTATCACACGATTTGTGATTTTTTGAAGAAATTTTTAACTCAAAAAATCTCAAAAACTTGACATGATGGAGAAAAACGGAGGTCAGATTTGGATTCAGCACAGAAAACTACCATGGAAATGATATGTCTCATCCCAACCCCACATAGGTCATATTTTGTTGACCAGTGTTATAAGGTTGCTGCATTTTCGTCTCGACATGGCGTTCTACAGCAACTTTTCCAGCGCCTATATTGATGTCCTTCTCACAAGTCTAACAGGAAGCATACGTAGGTCCTTTATTACTGGAGGTCCATGATAAGTCATTTGAATGTAGTGATAACGTGATTTTTATCAGTAAAACATTCCATCAATCAGAAAACAGAATTAATGTCATGTTTTACAAGCTTTAGAATAATGTAGTTGTCATTGACCAATGGGGAGATTGCTTTAGGTTGTCGACCCATGTGGGCGCAAAACGCAAATTGTAAAAAGATTAATTACAGAAAATCTTTAGATTTGATTTCTCAGGGGTGTTCTGTCATTGTTCGTTTAACGTCTGCATGGGATTCCACTTTTAGAGTTGACTTATTTTTTCACCAGCTAATGCAAAAGCAGGAGATTTCAACAAAAAATCAGGAGATCATGAGACTCATTCAAAAAGCAGAAGATATCCTGTAAAATGAGGAGTATCGGCAACACTGAAAGAGATTGATGAGTGACGAGCCGCTATAGACCGCCAACTAGGATTCGAGGACCTTCGGGTCCTCCCGTCATTAATTAGGCCAGTGTTACCAGATTAGGAGCATTTTTTCACTCACTTTAATACCATATGACGTCACTTGCCTGAGAGCGAGTGACCTCATATTAGATTAGACCTCCGACCAATCAATAATTAGCCCAATCCCGTAGGGAGAGAAGGCCCAATGTAATATCGCAGTGTTACAAGAACTATTGTATTTTTAATCGTAAATTATCTGCCTAATTCTTATTTTTGTAGTTTGATCGATTTCCGTTTTTTCTTACAGAATTAAGTTCACAATCCATAAATCATCATCCGTCATTTGTACCAGGTGCTACTCGACCAGCCAATAGACTTCCTCTTCCATATTATTTTTCTGATGATGGCTCCATTCGAGAACATGGACGTCCAAACGCTCATGCAATAGTATTAAATGGTTTCTTTGTTGGAATGTGTGAAAATGACGATTTTCAACCGATAACTCATGGAGAAAATATGTTTATGGTACGTTTAAGCGACTTACATCTTATGAGACTGCTAGACGAAGGAAAGAACCATGTGCTTTATAATCACCCTCTGCCAGGTCGAAAGAATCTATCATCTTGCGCTACATTATATAACAGATCACACTAAAGGGATAAATTCAAGGAATGAAAATGAAACTAAAATAAAATTTTCCATCTGAAGTCGGATAAAACTTTTACAAACAAACAAATATTACATGAAAAAGATCAATGTATTGTAGTTTTCAATATAAATGTGTATACAAATGAAACTGATTATTTTTTGCATAATAAAAATACTATAACCTCTCATTTAATTTCGATTCTATTACTCATCAACAATGAGATTCATTTCAAAAATTTTTGACGCACAACAAAAATTGGAATAAGTCAGAAATAAAAATCCTTAATAAGAACATTCCCATCTTTGCACAGTGGGCCTCCGATTCCGTGGCCAAAAGTCGGAAAACACATCAAAATGTACAACAGTGAATTGCCAGGACAATTCCAAGCAAACACGTTATGTAACGGTTCCGTAACAAACAGGTAACATTGTTATTTCTGTTCATATAACGATTGTTAATGTTCAGTGATATAATTTCTCTATAACATAAAGGTAACAATGTTATGTAACACTGTTACGGTGTGAAGATGTAACAGTTACATAAAAAGAAAAATGTAACAATTCTGTAGAAGTGTGATGTAAGCTTTATAGAAGAAAAATGTAATATTTATTCTGTTACTTTGTTACACATATACTCTATAACAGATTTGTTATAATGTTATGTAAGTGAACTATAACGGCATGACTGTGTGGTTATGCAAGTCATACATAATATACATTAATAACATATATGTAACATTGTTACATAATGTTTATATAACAGTACTGTAACATTGATTCTGAAACTTTGTTACACGAATTATCTATAATAATTTGGTTGAACAATTACGGCATTTTGTGTAGTTTTTCTGTATGTTGTGTATAATAAGTACATTATTATCAGATATATAAAACAAAATAATTTTCTTGGGCCAATAAAATGTTTTGCTGTTAACACAAAATTTTTTTGTTGAGGTTTTTTTGTTGACCTAAGCAAAGTTCTTTTAAGCCAACACAAATGTGATACTTTGCTGGGATTTTTACAAAATATTCCATGTGATAGGTTAGCCGTGTGGGTTAGTTGTTAGATAAGTTGCGTTCGATCGGTTAGAATAGGTGTTTAGGTAGTTCGAATCCCGGCCGCTTGAAAATTTATTTCCGATTTTTCGTAACTTAAAAGGCGTTCGATAATATAGATAAATATAAGTTAAGTATAAATAATCAAAATAATAAATATATAATAATTATTAATTTTAATTAATATTTTGCAGAGTTTTGCATAACTCCGTTACTTAAATTTTACAATGCTATTATGTAACAGTGTGATAGAGCTGTTATAGAGCTGCTTCATCACACAGTGTGTGACATTTTGCGTCACAGGTTACTCACCTATATATCACCTGCTATATAACGTGTTACAATCTGTTACATAAAAGTTATATACCGGTTATATAACCGAGTTAGGGGTGTTATACAGGGTGTCACACCACTTATAAAACTGCCGGTAATATGTGACAGAGTGCAAAAAAACAAACAGAAAAGTCCTCTGACAAAATTTGATCCGGGCCTTAGTTTGGGCACAGTAAAACTTCAAAGTTGGACATAATGAACCAATCAGGAGTGAGATTTAGCAAACACTTATTCGTGTTTCAAAGGCTAAGATGATCAGAGTGCATCAGGTCACGCACCAGGTGCTTAGAACAAGAATCTTAGGAAATTTCTTTGAATTTCCAAGCAGGGGCGGCGCAGACAGTATGGATGCCATGAATACATGGAAATTTTCATGTATAGAAATTCCATACATGAAAAACAGTCTGGAAAGATAATGATTTTTGTTTCAAAGTGTTAAACGAATTTATATCTAGAAATGATGTGCGAAGGAAAACATGTAAATCCATACATGGAAAAAAAGGGCTGCGCCGTCCCTGCTTCCTAATCTTCAAAAAACATTAAAAACTTCAAATAGTGAACCGATGACCAGAGTGAACCAGGTCGCGCATCAAGTGTTTCGAATAAGAATCTTTGGTAATTTCTTTGAAATTCGAAGTCTTCCAAAAACATTAAAACCTCCAAAAGGTGAATTAATGACCAGAGTGCACCAGATCGCGCGGCAGGTGTTTAGAATAAGAATCTTCGGGAACTTCCTTGAAATTCCACTTTTACCAAGAATATTAAAAACTCCAAATGGTAAACGAGGAATTTTAAAGAAATTCCCGAAGATTCTTACTCTAAACACCTTGTGCGCGACCTGGTGCACTCTGGTCTTCGGTTCACCTTTTGGAGTTTTTAATGTTCTTGAAAAACTTGAAATTTCGAAGAAATTCTCAAAGTTTCTTATTCTAAACGCCTGATTCAGAAAATTAGATTTTGAAACCCGGCAGTAATTCTTTGCGTTTTGCTGTAACCGTTTTGTTACACTTATTGTTACAAAACAAACTATGAAGTTTAAAATGTGTCAAACCAAAAGAACTTTTGTTTGTGAAAATTAATCTACAAGTCTACGATATTAAAGCACATTTTGAAACCCGAATGAAATTCCTTGCCAAATGACATTAACATGGACATTAAATGGAACAATTTGACTCAATTTAAATCTTAGTCAGAGCCAATTTCAGGTAAGTGATAATCCTTGTTATTATGAATACGACGAGAAGGTGTCGATTTTCTTCTTTTAGTAAAAAAACAAATGCCTAACGTTTTTATGGTTTCTGTTATTGTTACTAATTTGATTAGTCCTTGTCACCTGGAATATAGAAAATACTCTAGATTCCAATTAAATTAATTAATTAAGTGTAATAAAAAAAATCATGGCCTTCACGAATCGTGAATACGTGGACATGATTTTGATTTACGATGAGTGCCGCCAAATTAGAGCACAAGCCGAAAGATTATATCGAGAGAGGTTCCCAGATTGCCGTCATCCTGATCCAGAAACTTTTTATCAAGTGGAGCAAAGACTTTTGGAAGGGCATCTAGTAAGTGCAAATTTTTAGTCATTCAAATTTATTTAATTTTATTCGAGGGTTTGACAACTCGACCAAGCGGGTGTACAGTGTACACCTACTGCTGACTTCAAGATTTTTCAGGATATTTTAATGACTTCAGAAGATTTCACTGACTTCAAGAAATTTCAAGAAAATCCAAATGAATTCAAGTTAATTCATGTGACTTCATATGAATTCAAATTACTTCAAAGGATTTCACTAACTTCAGAAGATTTCAAGGAAATTCAAGTGACTTAAAGTAAATTCATGTTATTTCAAGTGAATTCAAATGAATTGACGTCACTTCAAATGAATTCATGTGACTTCATCTGAATTAAAATGAATTCAAAAGATTTCACTGACTTCAGGAGATTTCTAGAAAATTCAAATAAATTCACGTGACTTCAAAAGATTTCATTGACTTCAGGAGATTTCAATGAAATTCAAATAAATTCAAGTGATTTCAAATGAATTCATGTGATTTCATGTGACTTTACGTGACTTATTATGAATTCAAATTACTTTAGAATATTTCGTGGACTTCAGGAGATTTCAAGTAAATTCAAGTGAATTCACGTCACCTAAAGTGACTTCAAGTGAATTCATGCGACTTCATATGAATTCAAATGACTTTAAAAGATAAGAAAATTTAAATAAATTCACGTGATATCAAGTGACTTAAATTGAACTCACGTGACTTCATATGAATTCAAATGACTTCAAGAAATTTCATTGACTTCGGGAGATTTGTAGAAAATTAAAATGAATTCACCTGACTTCAAGTGAATTCGTGTGATTCCATATGACTTCATGTGACTTAATTATGGATTCAAATAATTTCAGAATATTTCGTTGACTTTAGAAGATCTCAAGAAAATTTAAGTGAATTCATGTGACTTCAAGTGATATCAAGTGACATCAAATGACTTCAGGTGTACTAAAAAATCTGAAAAAATCTCCTGAATTCTACTGAAATATCTGAAATCTCCTGATATATCTGAAGTCATCGTGAAATCAGGTATACTGAAAAATCTGAAAAAATCTCCTGAATTCTACTCAAATATCTGAAATCTCCTAAAATATCTGATTTTACGAGTTGTCAACCCCTCGCTTTTATTATTATTGACATCATGTAAAATAACAAATTAATGTTTAAGATTTAAGGTTTTTTAACAAATTAAAAACAGATTAATTATTTAATAAAATTCGTTTATTCAATAGTTAGAAATTTAATTCTCTTCTCAGATAGCCCCAAGACAAGGAATCGGAGGTGGAGATCACAGAGGCGAGGTTCGACCAGCTCACATCGATGAGGAGATCCTGGATGCTGTGGCTCAGGATCCCACGGTAAGTTGTCTTCGCCTAGCTCGGGAATTGGGGTACTCGAAGTCGAGGATCAATAGGGTCCTTCTTCAGGATGGACAGCACCCCTTTCACAAAACCAGAGTGCAGGAGTTACTTGCCGGTTAGTAAAATAATTTTTTTCTCATCTATACTTTAACCAGTAATAAATTATTTTTTATTTTATTTTACTTTAGAATGTTTTAAATTAAGATTTACAATGATTTCTAGGTGATCATCAAAGAAGGCTCCGGTTCTGTGAATTGGTTCTTATGCGGCACGCTGAAGATGAGAACTTTTTGCGAAACATCCTTTTCACAGATGAATTCACCTTCACTCGTGAGGGAATTTTCAATCAGCACAACGTACACATCTACGATCATGAAAATCCACATGCTACGAGAAACCGAGGTTTTCAACACCGCTGGAAGGTTAATGTATGGTGCGGAATTCGGGGTAATCGAGTGGTTGGCCCTTACTACATCCAGGGCAATTTAAATGTAAGTTTGAAATTTCATCATTATTTATCTTCATCATTACTTTGATTTTCATAAAATAAGTAATTATTATTATCATTTCTGTTTTTTTTTCGGGCAGCAACATACTTGAACTTCCTACAGGTAAAGTTGCCCCGACTTCTGCAAAATGCGGGCGTTCCAGCGGCGGAGATGGCGAACATTATGTTTCTTCACGATGGTTGCCTAGTTGGTTCTACGATGGTTCTCGAGCACGAGATGTCACAGCGTATTTGGATGAAACCTATCCAGATAACTGGATAGGTAATAATAATAGCAACATCCTCATGCGCTGGCCTCCAAGATCCCCTGCTTTGACGCCCCTTGACTTCTTCCTCTGGGATCACATTAAAGAAAAAGTCTATTTGACAGAGCCTGAGGATGAAGAAGTCGTCCGAGCTTGAATACAGGAAGCGATTAACGAGATCGAAGAGGCAATGCTTCAAGCAGTGTAGTTGAAGCTCGTTAGGAGGTTTCAAGCATGCATCGATGTTGGGGGTGGCCATTTTGAGCAACTTAATGTTTAATTCACAAAAAAGAGAGGGTAAAAAGCGTTGTAAGTAAAAGTACATAGGGTAATCAACATTCGGTTTCCATCGGTGTTTTTACTTGCGACGCTTATTACCTTTTGTATCTTTCTTGTGTTAATTAAGAAACTCGGTTTCTCTGCAAAATGACATCGTTGCAGCTCAGTTTGTAGAATTCTCATAATTTGTAGATGTGAATTTTAAGTGCTTGAAAAATTCCTCACGACTGAAGGGGAACCTGTCAACTATCTCAATCTGAATTAAGCAGTAAACAGTTACTAATGAAATAGTGCCGATTAGTTTACTAATTCACTTTAGTACACATTTTTACTACCAATTAGTTAAAAACTACTAATAGGCTGGGAAAAGCTACTAATTCATTTAGTAAGGGAAACTAAATCAATTAATAACCCTTACTAAATGAATTAGTAGTTTTTACCAATTGATACTAAAAATTCTGACTAAAGTGAATTAGTAAACGAATCGGCACTATTTCATTAGCAACTTATTACTACTTTCAGATTGAGAGAGAAAGGATTAAGGAAGTTCTACCGGTACATAGCTAGTCAGAACAAAAAATTTCGTGAATTTGACTCACGAGGTAGTTGATGTGGCAACACCGCCTCGCTTTTTTTAGTGTGAGTGTACGTAGACGCACACATACATTTTTAACCTACTAACGTATACACGGGTGCGGTGTTGCCAAGCCTACTCAACATCATGGTTTTTGTAACATTTATTTAAATTTTCATTGATTTACAAGTACCCTTCTAACAATATTATAAGCTAAAAATGTTTTTTATATATTTTTCTCACTATTATAAAAGATTTCATCGATATTTAACCGTTAATAAATGTGTGGTGGGTATAATTGAATGCAATGAAAAGATAGTTTTCCATAAGAGTACATGTTAAATGACGGAAAATATTTATTAAAATATCTTAGCTCCTAGATACCCCGGAATCTTAAAAATTTGACTGATTATTTTTTATGCATTTAACTAATTATGTTTCAAGTTTCATCCTTTTCTGACCGTTAATTCGTTTTACGGTAGAACCTCCTTAATCTAAAATTTTCTTTTCTTTGGCGTTCATCTTGTAAATAATTTTATCTGTTATTGCGTTCACCTATTGTACATAACTTTAACTGTTATTGTATTGTCTTGTTGTTATGTTATTTACTTATCTTTGTTGTTATCTTCATTAAATTTTCATTTAATTCTAATTTATTATTGATGATTACGTTATTTTGACCTTTTTTAGTTATTTTAAAATTTATTGTTATTGTTTTTGTTACAATAAATGTAGAAAAATTTTAAAACCAATGCCAAACTTGATTACCAATACAGACTTTTGCGGATTCAAAATATGTTTTCATATCATAGACTTGTAAATTAATTTTCAGGAATAAAGGACTTCTGGTTTCAAGACTTTCAAACCTCTTTGTTCGATTTTGTTACAATAAATGAAACAAAAATTTGAAACAACGCAAAGAATTACATTTAGGAGTCACATTTCAGTTAATCACATTTCAGTTAGAGTCACATTTCAGGAGTTACATTTCAGACTTGTTAAATAATTTTCAAAAAAAAACCTTCGTTTGGTTTTTCGAAATTTAAATTTCTTTGTTCGTTTTGTAACAGTAAATGTAATACAACTTTTACAACGAAACAAGAAAAAATACTTTTGGGTTTCAAAACGTTTTTTTTTTATCTTAGACTTGCTGACTAATCTTATTTATTTAACCAAAAGTTTGCAACATATCGAAAAGAATTACTTTTGTTGGTTGCGCACCAGGTATTTGAAATAAGAATGTTCGGGAATTTCTTTGAAATTTCAAGTTTTTCAAGAACATTAAAACCACCAAAAGGTGAACCGATGACCAAAATGCAGCAGGTCGCGCACAATGTGTTTAGAATAAGAATCTTCAGGAATATCTTCAAAATTCCTCGTTTGCCATTTGGAGTTTTTAAAGTTCTTGGTAAACTTGGAATTTCAAAGAAATTCCCGAAGATTCTTATTCTAAACACTTGGTGCGAGACCTGGTACACTCTGGTAATCGTTTCACCTTTTGAAGGTTTTAATGTTTTTGTAAGAGTTGGAATTTCCAAGAAATTCCCGAAGATTCTTATTCTAAACTCGTGGGGCGCGACCTGGTGCGCTCCGATCATCGGTTCACAATTTGGAGTTTTTAATGTCCTTGGAAGTCTTGGAAGTTCAAAGAAATTCCTGAAGATTCTTGTTCTAAGCACCTGGTGCGTGACCTGCTGCTCTGTGGTCATCATTTCACCTTTTGGATGCATTAATGTTTTTGGAAGACTTGGAATTTCACAGAAATTCCTAAAGATTCTTATTCTAAACTTCTGGTGCGCGACCTGGTGCACTCCGGTTACCGGTTGAACATTGGGTGGTTTTAGTGTTCTTGAAAAACTTGGAATATCGAAGAGGTTCCCGAAGATACTTATTTTACACACCTGTTGCGCGACCTGGTGCACTCTGGTGCTCTGGTCATTGGTTCACCATTTGGTGTTTTTAATGTTCTTGGAAAACTTGGAGTTTCAAAGAAATTCCCGAAGATACTTATTTTAAGTACCTGATGCGCGACCTGGTGCACTCTGGTCATTAATTCATCTTTTGAAGTTTTTAATTTTCCTTAAAGTATTGGAATTTGAAAGAAATTCCAGAAGATTCTTATTCTAAACATCTTGTGTGCGACCTGGTGCACTCTTGTCATCATTTCACCTATTGGGGTTTTTATTATTCTTGGAAGAATTGGAATTTCAAAGATATTCCCGCAGATTATTATTCTAAACTCTTGGTACGCGACCAAGTGCACTCTGGTTATCGGTTCACCTTTTGGAGGTTTTATTGTTCTTTGAAGACTTGGAAGTTCAAAGAAATTCCTGAAGATTCTTGTTCTAAGCACCTGGTGCGTGATTTGCTGCACTCTGGTCATCATTTCACCATTTGAAGTTTTTCACGTTCTTGGAAGATTTGGAATTTCCAAGAAATTCCCGAACATTCTTTTCTAAACTTCTGGTGCGCGATCTGGTGCACTCTGGTCATCGTTTCACCTTTTGGAGGTATTAATGTTTTTGGAAGACTTGAAATTTAAGAGAATTTCCCGAAGATTCTTATTCTTAACACTTGGTACGCGACCAGGTGCACTCTGGTCATCGGTTCACCTTTTGGAGGTTTAAATGTTCTTGGAAGTCTTGGAAGTTCAAAGAAAGTCCTGAAGATTCTTGTTCTAAGCACCTGGTGCGTAATCTGCTGCACTGTGGTCATCATTTCATCTTTTGGAGGTTTAAATGTTTTTGTAAGGCTTGGAATTTCAAAGAAATTCCCGAAGATTCTTATTCGCAACACTTGTACAACACAGGCACTAAATAAAAAAAACGCGTTGTCAAAAATTTTTGAAGAAAATAAACTTTATTATTCCGATGCGAATTTCACGACCCGATACGAAAAAAGGAAGAATGGTAGGGGAGACCGGGGCTAGTTGGCCAACGGGGCAAGTTGGCTAATGCCCTTTTTTTAAATAACGGTAATTTTAACAACCTCACCACGCGTAGTGTAAGTGTATTAAGTTGTGCAAAGACTTCCGGTGTGATTTCATTGCATTTCGCAGCCTTATGTCGAAAATATCATTGAAAAACTGCTTTTGACCGTGGTCAGTAAAATTTTTACTTTCTGGTTTTTTCATTTTATAGATTAATAAATAATCATTATTGTCAAATCTAAATATGGTTTTCAAGTGTCTATACTAAGAGCTTTGAAATGATGTATCGTTCAAATTTATTGCTTGGGTTCCTTAACATATAAAAAAATGTAATGTTAAAAAACATAGCCGGGGTAAGTTGGCCAATGTTGTCAAACCCGCTTTATAACCTCTACGAGAAAGTGCAATTTTGACAGACTCGCCAGTCAAATTAGCTTTGCAGGATGAAAAAGAAAAGAGCCAAATCAAAAAATAAGCACAAGGTGCTTCAAAAAAAAACCACTTCATCGAAACGAAAAGTTTCAACTTCGGTGGCTGCGACCAATAAAAAACTTTCGGTAAAACGAGCGAGGAAAAGTTAAATTTATTATGATAACTTAGAATTAATTGTTCAAAAAGTTATAAAGATTTTATAAACGATAGGCTTCGATTGAAATAAGTCTCAATAAAGAAGTAAATTAATAACATTACTATTTTATTAATTATCCCATTCATTAGTGGCTTTTATAATGATTTTTTTCGAATTGGCCAACTTACCCCGCCCACTTGGCCAACTTGCCCCGTACTCGGGGCAAGTTGGCCAATTCGTCACCTCTCTAAAAAATATTCTGCCATTTTTTCAATAATTAATATAAACGCCTAAAAAAATTCTCAGTACTACCCAAGAATACATACTTTTATATGGTGAAAACCGCAATTTTTTAAATTTAAAAGGAAAGTTAAGAAAAATCGTTAAGTGAAAAATTGGCCAACTAGCCCCGGTCTCCCCTACTTATAAAATTTTCGTGAACTAGATGACGAAAGATGACACATGATAAGGTACAATGTAAAAAATGAAAAAAATTTTTACGAAATATAACTGTAAAATTACCAATTTTCTCACGTAATATTACCACCCTCAGTGTACCCAGGTGAAAATAATACGAGCGAAATTCGCCTGAAAATCTGCCCGAAATCCACCCGGAATTCGTTTGAAATCCGCTCGAATTCACC